>JAVFBX010212962.1:0-11832 GCA_034783855.1 Mopalia kennerleyi
ACCACATACTTGTACCAACTTTAACTGTGCTACCCCAAAAAATTACTGAATTATCCCGCTTTGTATTAAAGAGATAATTCTATTAATATTTCGCCTATGCGTTTTTTTTTTTGACAGAGTATATATGTTTGATCTCTACATTCACTGTGTAATATTTTATCTATTATTTATATCAACTATCAACTCATAACCATGACAAAATTCCCAATGAGCTGTGATAAAGGCAATGCAGATCTGTGCACCTTCAGTATTTTTCAGAATTGTCATTGTTTTTATGAATTTACGACATCCTTCTTTAAAGTACGATCTTAATGGGTTAAAAAATACGGAATCTTTCAGTGTATGGGACTTTGGCTTGCTGGCCTTGAAACAAAATCTAACATTTGTACTTTGAATGTTAGGCAACGAATAAAGGGAATGTAAAAAGTTGTTTGCATTAAGGGTAATACTTGTACTTATCATGGCCCGTAATGCAATAGAACTCAACCAAAAGAATTAAAGCTTTTATTCAATCCGCTGAATTCCTATGGGGTTCAACTAAGAACAGCATGTGTGCAGTATTTTCATATTGACTAAAACCCTAGAGAAGTAGTAATTTTCAACCGAGCATTTGCATAACGTTTCACGTTTCTGCGCTTGTGTTGTTTCAGTAGCTGTATCGTCATTAAAATATATAAACATAAGATGATTCATCGATTTTAAATAATCTCCATCCCTGTGCCAGAGAGATTCCTTTTAGAAATATAGTATGGAAAACGCGATCAAAGATGACGCGCTAACCAATAAACCACGGCGCGGGCCCGAAACAATTACATACGGTTTTGGTGAGAATTCGAATGAAAATGAAGAAAATAGATGTACAGTTTGAAAATTGTAAAAAAAACAAAAACAACTTATACTCGCCTCTTATGTGCCACCGTAAGATTATAGGTTCATGGCTAGTGCAGCCTTTGGATGATCACGGTTTTCCTGGGCCTAACCTGGCTTTACATAACAACGTCTTATAAAGATGACGTCATATTATTGACGTTATCTTTATTGCCATTTCAAGAATTGATATAGTTTGTTGCAAGAGAACTGTTGAGAGCAATATCCTGCGCAGGAGGTACGTTCCGTTTCGTTTTCTTTCTTTCAGCGTACAGTTTTGTAATGGACTCCTGAATCCAGACGAAGCCATCTTATTATTGTTTTAAACCATTTTTCAACTATTATATAAGGAACAAACGGATAACAACATGCAAATATTATCAGTAATTGTAATTCATTACAATAAGTAACGTTGTTTAGCACAAGAATCAAAGGGAATATATTTGTGACATTTTAGATAGCAATATTCTCTGGACAACGTCAAACGTCATCACAGTCTGAAAGTTCACTTTGCGTTGATGACGCTATACAGAGTATATCGCTACATAAAACGTCAAAAACATCAAGTACTTTTGACGTCATTATTTACGTTATATAATCAAGGTTTCATCAATCTCCTGCGCAGGAGGTACGTTTCATTTCGTTTCCGGGCTCTCCGCATACCCTCTGCGATAGGCTAACCGTCAAAAATCCTGACGAAACCACTTTCAACCCGTTTTAAACTATTTTTGAGTTATTATTTAACGAGCAAATGGCTAACCACATCTACATATTATCAGTTATTGTAATTCATGACAATATGTAATGTTTTAAGCACAAGAATCAAGGGGATTATGTTTGTGACATTTTACATAGATATATTCTCTGCGCAATGTCAAACGTCATAATACCCTCAAAGTTCCCTTTGCGTTGATCACGTCATACGGAGTTTATCGCTAGATAAAACCTAAAAAACATCCAGTACCTTTGACGTCATTATGTACGTTGTAAAATCTAGGTTTCATGTGGAACAAAAAAGTAGTGGCGATCCCCAAAGAGAGGTGAATGCCAGTGAGCCTATGGTAGAGATTGAGGTTTCATGTGAAACAAAAAAGTAGTACCGAGCCCCACACAGAGGTGAATGCCAAGTGAGCCTATGGTAGAGATTGTGTTTAGTGTCGTCGATTTTGTTATGTGGTGTCTCTGGTGCGAATAGGAAATAAACAGCTAAAAACCACCTCAAAGAGTTTTTGTAACACATCGTTTGGTGTCTTCATTTATCAAGCTTGTTGACCGTGATGTAGACATAGCATAAAGGGCTACCACAATTGACTACGTGCAGTTCGCGTATGTCGTGATTGTGTGTGCGCGTGTGTGTGTGTTCTGAAATAAACAAAATTAGAAATTATTATGATTCATAACTACACAAGTTGAAATAAAGTTAACACTTCATCCAGACGTAATCCTATCTTGAACTTTGCTCATATTCACATTTCTCTGTATAATATATATGTTACTCGCTGTAACTTTATCTAAACATTTATCATATTTATTCTCATAAAAACTTATATTTCCCTGAAGAAAATAAATTGAAGGTTAAATAATTATTCAACGCAACTAACTTTATGAAATGTCTATCACTTACACCTTGCTGACTTCAATTATGCTTTAAAATGTCACTGTATGGACTTATTATTAACGCCCTTAGCCTATTTCCAGAACAAAATACAACGTTGTGCTATATTCCCTATAAATTGCTCAGTTGCTAATGACTAAGCACAAAATAATGGACAGAAACTGCGAATTACAAAATATGGGTACTGAATAATCTCAATGCACTTAACTACACAGGATTAGATACAAACCATCAATTCACTAAATGCTTACCAAACGTGCAAACTTATGCGCTATTACTGTAACATGCAATTAATAATAAACCTATGCAACAATCCTAACAAATTTAGGAATGTGAGTTACCTAAAGAGTTTCTCTTATCGGGGTTTAGTGATGCACAACCGTCCACGCCTTGCTAGCTTTTTGACTGCCTAGCGACCGCGGCGATCTAAGGGACGTTACTCTAACTGTGCCAAACAGTCTCTCGGACATCTTTTCGCCACAAAAACAAATTTTGTCAATTGACCGAAATAAAAGTCTACCACACTAATTGGCTATAACAGGATTATGAAGCTATCCACAATCTCACAAGACTATGTCACATACATGTATGCTCTTTGAAACAATGGTTCTTTAGAAAAGATTGAGCCATCTATACCATTATCACAAAAACGGTTCTTTGTTATAATAAAAAGGCAGGAACAGTTGCTGTGAGGGTTCCATACAGAACCATAAAGGGTTCCACCATAGCCATTACAGAAGAACCGTAAAGTGTTACATTACAGCCATATTTGTCTAAGAATGTAAGTGAGGTTCACAGCCTATCTATACTCTGGCTCGCGTGGCTTTTGTGGTTTCTTCCCTATTCACAAGACCTTTAATATAACATTATACGACTAAAGCATTAATTAGCACAAATTAAACAAAACCAAAAAGAAACCTAAAAAGAGAAAAGCAATCGGAGTTTGCTAAACAAAATGCCCCGCAGTTCACCCAAGACTCACATAACTACATGCAATGCACCAAAAAGTAACCATATGACACGGACAGAAAAGGTTAAACCTATACCCCCCACCCCCTTCTTATTTAATAATTGCTCAATAAGTAACGTTTTTTAGCACAAGAATCAAAGGGAGCATATTTGTGACATTTTAGATAACAATATTCTCTGGACAACGTCAAACGTCATGACAGTCTTAAGCCTAGCATATGTCGCAGTTACGTCAAGTGAGAACTAGTTCCGATCAGTTCCAGTGGACCACTTGACGATCAACGGCAACTAATCAGTCGTGACTTAGAATGTGACATGAGCGGATCTGCGTCTCTGCTACGTCTATCGGCAATTAGTTGCCGTCCAGTTCCAGGTTGTTGCGGGTGTTGTACTTTCTACGTCTAGTTGCAACTGGTCGTAACTATAGTTCCAAGTAATCGCAAGTGACATAAGCGCTCTTACGACTGCGACCAACTATTTCCCGTAAATCAAATGTGACATGTCCCCATACACGCTGTCATATCTTTCCACTATCAAGAGAATTTCTATGAAGAGCAAAAAAAAACCCGACTCTACACGGCTTTTGTATCCGTATTAACATTCATCCACTCAGAACAAGAGAGCAAACTGTCATATATTGCATTATGGATAGGTGATGGCCATTCTATAATAATGAAATCCGCAGTACCTACCTGTAATGCAATACTTATTGCATTAAAGGTAGCATTTCCTACCCGTGATGCATAAAGTATTGCATTAAGGGTAGCATTTTCTACCCGTAATGCAATAATATGGCATTAAGGGTAGCAAACCCTTAATGCAGCAAACCCTTAATGCAGCAAACCCTTAATGCAATACTTAATGCATTAAGGATTTTTATTGCATTATGGGCCTCAACAATCAGCCCCCTTAAAAAAATAATATATTTGAAAACATGGCGGACCAAAACGTGGCTGTCATGGGGGTTGTGGGTGTCTTCCTGTACTGTGGTGCTTTGCGGGCTTTGAGGGTCGCCATCGCTGTCACGGCCGCATCCCATCCCTAATGGTGGTAATTATGCGAAAAAATCACTGGCGACAACGGGGGTAAGCTGTACGAATCGAAATACTCCAAATCGCGATCAAAGAACACGGCCACCCAATGTTCACCGGGTCGATCACACGGGTCCGCATTCAAGATATACCCGACTGGAGGATTTGGGTGGGGATATATATTATTCCGGGGAAAAAAGCCTTGAAACACGTGTGACGTTCAGGGGTCTTCGTTGCGTGGTGTTTGTCGTGTTTTTGTATAACTTTAGGTCAGAAGGGATCTGTCGGTTGCGATCCACTTTAATAACGTTGTCGAATTCCGTAAACAAATCACGTTGATTGTCTAGGGGAGTGGGGTCCGGAACTTCATCTCCAGGCGGAGGTCGCCTTTCTGAATGGGTTAAACAACGTCTTTGTGCAAGTTGGGGGACAGGTCGAAACAGAACAAGGCGTGGCCGCCTGGAAACACTTGGAGGGAGATTGCGTTGCCTTCGTCCCGGTAGGCTTTTCTCACACTAGTGAACAAGTTGAAGTACGACCGCACGTACAAGTTGTCGTTGAAGCCCGGTGTGAGATGTTGTAATGGAATTTGACGTCCATTCATGTACAGTGCCGGGTAGTTCAAGTCCATGTGTTAAAATTGAAAGGGGTTTTCGCTATAAGAACCGTCAAATTCTGAGTTGTCGACCATGCAGAGAATTAAGCGTTCGCTAGCAAACCCAGGAAAACATTTTGTTTGTTGATGGCTGTTTGCCCTTGGGGGACAGCAAAGTACTTGGTGAGCACACGTCGAATCAGGTATTTGGCTGGTGCTTTTTGCAAGGCCTCGACATGTGCGAGCTGGAGGAGTGAGTTGATTTGTACTTTGCGAACGTGCATTTTTACTTCTTGCAGGAAAACCTTGAAATCGGGTTGTTCTTGACCGGTCGCACTCGCATTGTGACGTGATTGAAGAGATACTGGACCTGAAACCAGGATGTCTATCGAGCGCCTTTTTGTCGTGTGCCTCTTGCGGTGGACAAACCCTCGATTCTCACCGCTGTTACTGTTGAACTGCCCCGCCTAGTCTGTACCAGAGGGCCATGGCCAGTTCGCCAATTAGGTCCGTATGACAGTAAGGTTTCGACGAAAGCCCGGTAAGGGTACATGTTGGTTGAACAACTGACCAACTTATCGTTCAAGCTGACGTCGACCTGCTACCATAGGTTCGTGGGGGCGACTTGATCCACTTTCACAGAAGCAGTACCATTTCCCTTACCGATTTTCGCTTTGAAATACTAAAAGGTGTTGGTCAAATCCAGGTACGTTTCACTATCATCGTTGGTAATGCAGAATTCCACAGGACCGCCGTCGCTAATGCTGGCCACGGGACTATGTTTCACACCGATTCGTTACCACTCTACCCTGGGTCGTTCGCAGGGCCCAAAAATCAAACTCACTGCTCATCCATCCCCTCACACGTTGGCAGTTGTACGAATGGCATGCTTTTAGGTGATGATATCGGGTTGAATCGGTCGGGGTGTTCGCGCTCGACTGACCCTGGGCCGTGTCGACCGGCCTTTCATACCCCGTGTACGGTTTGCTGGTTGACGTTGTAGACGTCGCTTGGGTGATGAACTGTTGAGCAGCATCAGTCGCACGTCGTTTCATGGACCGTTGGAGTGTTACGCCCTGGACCACATCCTGCACAGCGTTCATCAGTGGGCTGAACGCCTGTCGACCGTACCGCTTTGACCTCTTGCAAGGCTAGACGTTTGACCAGTTTAAACACGCTGCTTAGGTTTTTCTCCAGACCATGACCCCGTTGGTGGATACCCGCTCTGGAGACGTTTAATCCACCGCCAATCGCTTATCGCGTGCATTAAATGAGGTAGACTGGTTGTCGAGTCGTCAGCGTATTAGGTGAAATGGGCCGCTCGCTTCCGTCGAAAGTGCAGTGTCACGATCACCTTACCACGGGAGAATGGTACCAAGCGCCCATAATAGTCTCTTTGATCGAGTTCCATCGTCGTGAACTCTTTATTTTGCACGGGAAGGTATTAAATACGTTGAAATTCATGGCTCACTTGTAATACAATGATGCGATGATCCATGCCCACCGCCCCAACAGAGGCGCGAGGGTACCACCGACCACGCGAGGTTCTATCACCTCGCAGTACAGGTACACAGCTTGACGCCCGGTATCGAGCTCTTCAGACAAATTCGTGCGGTTAGTGACTTGGTATGGTGATTATGTAGTCGACGTCCATCCCCATCAACCGATTCAATCGCCGATTGAATCCAAACTGAACCTTCTTTTGCACGTGATTTGGAACACCTGACGCGCTTCATCAAAGTCGAAGGTTCAGCGGGCGAGATAAGTGTGTTTCAAGTACCTGCCCAAGCCCTCGTCCTGTGCATTGGGTGATGGATAGTACCCTACATTGGAGCTGGATGATGTCGATGTACACTTTGTCGTGTTGGTGGTGAACCAAGTATGGGGGTACTGGACAAACACTAAACCGCATTCCCACTCTTCCGTCAATCGGATAGCCTGGGGGTAGTTGGGTCGTGTAATGGAACTGTTGCTGGGTAGGGTCAGGTAAAATGTCATCCGCGGGGTGCTCCCTGTGGGTTGTCTCCATGCGGCTCGCCCAGCGTCTCTCGTTGAGGTTTTCCTTGAGGTGAATAAACCGCCGCGAGCGTGCCGATTCAT
Source organism: Mopalia kennerleyi (assembly GCA_034783855.1). Taxonomy (NCBI): domain Eukaryota; kingdom Metazoa; phylum Mollusca; class Polyplacophora; order Chitonida; family Mopaliidae; genus Mopalia; species Mopalia kennerleyi. Next base: position 7,178 of record JAVFBX010212962.1, read on the forward strand.
TTTTTAATTGAATATTTGTTAAGCACTAAGCGCAAATTATATTGTGCTTTTATAGATTTTTCAAAAGCATTTGATAGTGTATAGAGGGGAGGTTTATGGTATAAACTTATCGTTGCCGGTATCGACGGTAAATGCCTCCAACTTGTAAAAAAACCATGTACAATAACATAAAATCATGTATTTCCCACTGTAATTTAAAAAGTAACTTCTTTACAAGTCAAGTGGGAGTTTGACAGGGAGAGTGATATTAGGTAGTAATATTGATGCCATGTATACGCTAAGTAAAGAAATGGCCGACAAAGCTGATATATATTTTAAAACTGTTTATTTTGCTATTTGCTGACGATACAGTCATTCTGGCTGAAACCCCAAAACACTTGCAAAAGGCATTAACTTCTTTTGAGCTATACTGTGACCTCTGGGACTCAATGTTAATACAAATAAAACAAAGGTCGCCTGTGTTTACCTTAAATAATTCCCCTGTAGATGTGACATTCGAATATCGCTATTTAGGTGTTGTTTTTAAGCATACAGGAAATGTTGATCTTGCTAAAAAAAACATCTTATTCATCAGGCCCAGAAAGATCTCTTTAGTATAAGACGGAAAATACACAATCTCCATATTCCATTAGACTGTCAGCTGAAATTATTTGACCAAAAAGTCCGTCCTTTATTTATATATGGCAGTGACGTTTGGGGTTCCCGTCGACTAGAGTCAGTCGAATCGTTTTTCGTGCAATTTTGCAAATTAATACTTGGCGTAAAAAGGTCTACACCTAACTATATGGTATATGGTGAGCTAGGTGTGCATCCTGTACAAATGAAAATATACGTTAGAATGATATCATTGTGAAAAGAATGATAAATGGGAAAGAAACAAAAATTTTCTATGTCCTGTATCAACATTTTCTGGGTCTAGAAAACTTGGTTAATAAATAGCCCATGGCTATCAAAAATTAAACACATTCTGTACCAAGTGGGACTTAATTATGTTTGGGACATTTCAGTTTAATACAGCCATGAAATATTTGTTTCATATCTCCACACGTGTGATACAGCTTTTCCACGCTCTGATTGGTCACTTACTGTCCAGTGATACAATTCAACCAATGAAAACGGACTATTTTATTTTACAACCTGCAAAAGGCGTCTGCACTGTTCGAAACGACCGTGGCTGATCTGCCGTTTGGCGATCGCATCACATAAACTATAAATGAACCTTTGACATCTGCCGACGTGTTCCTGTAATAAAATCACCATCTAATTTATAACCAGAAAGTTTACCCTTCTCTCGTCTTCCATCTGTCTTTCGATCCATTCAAACTTTCGTGCTAAAAGAGTGCAACGCTCGTCACGACCAGTCTACTGACCTAGATAACGTCTTTATATAGGTCAGTGGTCACGAAACAATTCGATGTGTTTGGAACGGTTCAAATGTTCCTGTATTGATTTGTTAATTGATAAGAAATAATTGTCAGACATTGACTCGAATTAAAACTTTCTTTTTCTTTTCTATCATATTTTAATTAAATAAATATTGCATTTCAAGCGGCACTGTTTTCTGTTGATGTACAGAAAAAGTGCATCGCTCGCGACTTCACAGTTCGAAGTCTTTGAAAGTATTCAAATGTATTTTTAATGCTGTTTTCATGGATCAAGACTAATTGTTCGATGTTTACTCGAGTTAAAACGAACTTGTTTTACTCTTATATCATACTTTGGTTAAATTAATATTGTATTTCGACTGGCACTGCTTTCTGTTCCCCAGGTGGTGATCAGTCTGAAGTACGCTTTACACTGACCCAGATGTGTGTTGTACCAATGCGCGCTACTCGTTTATCTCGTGACAGCGAAGCAAAATATATATTGATTTCTGATTAAAATTGCTACAAAAATGCATTTATGGGATAAATAGAATATCAAATTCGTGACCCGGAGATATCAAATGAAAATTTGAAACGCCTACCCTCGTTTTCTAAATTTGATATCTCCGGGTCACTCATTAGAAATCCTCTATATATCAATATCCCATACAAGTTTTATTATTTAAAAAATCTATAATTTTTTTTATAACAGGAAGGATTATAAATGTTTTATTATATGCACAAAAAAAAATGTTTTAATAGATGAATAGACCATAATGATTATATTTAATGATTATATGAACAGAAGAATATAAAATCGAAGCGGCATGATGCCATCGTGACGCCGCACGATGCCTCAGAACACCATTGTTACGCCACAGAACACCGCACGGCGCCGCAGAGCCCCGCCCGTGGCGCCATAGAACACCTTAGAACGCCACACGACACAGCGGAAAGCCCTCTTGATGGCGTTGTCGCGCCACAGAAAGTCGCAGCAGGGCTTCATGGCACATGCCGGAGGATGGGCCACCCTGCCATCATGATCCACCCCTCTTCGGGATGGCATGCCGCCGCGGCTGTTGGTTACGGCCACCCCCGCTGTCGGATGCGATCGTGAAAGAGACGAAGACCATCGCCCGATAGTGACATGCTGTCACATGCTGCGATGTAGCCCTGATAACATGACAATGAGGACCCTACACAGTCATGCGTAGCTATGGGTAATACACAGCCTCCCTGCTCTCGGCTGTCGTCCCCTATCCCGTGCTGCACGCAAAAATGTAAAATTAATAAAAGCTGTTTGGCTATTTACTTAACATTCTTAATGTTACTTATCAGCCCCAAAAATGTTCGGCTACAGTTTTACTATGCCGAACAAGCCAAGAAAGCTTTAATCCTGACTTATAGTTTGCGTTTGATGGATAAACTTTGAAAACACAACAACAGCGGCATTGTCAATGACGTCACGTCGTTTTAATTTTTCGTACTAGGATTTTACCCCGGATAGTAAATGCATCATATGCCTTCTTAGAAATAATTTCGCATAACGTTTGAAATAAATATTATCTCGGTCTATGATACGACCGATCAAGCGAATCAGAAACAAAATGCAAAACTATAACTTTGTGTAATCGCATGATTAAAAAGTCACGTGATCCAAACATTTCCCGGATAATATTTTAGCCTCTACATTACGTCATCGTTTTTTTCCGTAAGAACGATGTCAGAGGGCATGCCAACTTAACTGCTAATTACAATTGAACATTTTAGAGTTTTGATTTATTGGGATTATTTTATGATATTAAGAATACAGGTCAAGAATTGTTGGGCAATTTTAACGAAAGAACATGGCAATAGGCATTGATATACGATAAAGTAACATTTGCGTGCAGCAGCTACATGTAAATGGACGTCGTGCTGTGCTAGACGTCAGGCTAGCATAGTCAATACTGAGCTACTCCATACGTAGTCGATTTGGCAAAGCAATCAACAGTAAACGAAACACGACTCGCCATCTTGCCTTGTTCAAACCGAAAGCGAGAGTTGTCTTTTGTGGTCGAAGTTTACGTGACTGAGCGGAAGTCCTCACTGTCATGTTAACAGGGCTAAATCCTGATATAACTCGTGATAAATGGCTGCTGTGTGTTTTTATCCTGATTTTTGATCAAAATTTGATTGGATTACCATAAAAGACAATGCAAACGAAAGTGTTTCTTTAAATTTGTCGTTCTCTTATGTAAACATGCGGAAACTAATTCCAGTGAGTTTTATGAAAGAATCAAAATGCGAAAATGACTTACAAATATAAAGTACTTTACAGTATTAGTTATTTATGTTCTTATGCTTGGATCTGAAACAATGCTTATACAGTTTTACCTTATCAGTTCTAGGGCCGCTCCCTAAACTTAATTTAGGTAGTGAGCCTTTTCCCCAATCCCCTTTTAATTTTTTTGTGAAATAAAAATGCTGTTAAAACCGCCTTATCAGTTCTGCAACAACACCTAGATTTCTATGAAATACTATCAAAATACACTGTTTCTTTTTATTTCAGCATTTGGGATTTATGTTTTAAACCTGATGGAAGTCAGCTTGTGGTAGCTGCTGGCAATCGTGTTTTAGTTTATGACACAACAGATGGAACTTTAATCCAGCCTCTCAAGGGTCACAAAGATACAGTGTACTGTGTGACCTATGCCAAAGATGGGAAGAGGTTTGCATCGGGCTCAGCAGATAAGAGCGTTATTATATGGACCAGCAAGCTAGAAGGAATATTAAAATATACGTAAGAACTAAGAATTTTAATTCAAAGGAATGCCAGTTCATGAAATAATGGTCGGACATCGGACAATTTCCGACCATTTCGCAGATTTGTCCGAGCATTTGCCTAACCGATCTACAGTTTGTGTGAATTTAAACCTATGTAACCCACCGTCGGTTATGTGAAAAATATTTGCTAGGTCCCTATATAGGTTACATAAATATTTAACCTAGTGTAATTACCCTATAAGGTGCCACGATATACCAGTTAGAACTGGCACCAATCTTTGTTTACTGATTTTAATCAAATTTCATTCACAAATAAAGGCTTCATAACCAGTAGACCAACCTGGGGCCGAGGGTATAAAAATTTGAGCATACTCAGGTCTGAGTCTGTGCTCAAACTCATGAGATCATGCTCCCCTGAGTTGTGCTCCTATTCGGTGGTTATAAAAAGCTTTGAGCACGTTCTCAGCGGAGTACAAAATCAATGCACATTCCAGCTCTTGAGCACACTGTTGTGGAGCATATAAT
>JAVFBX010212973.1:0-11832 GCA_034783855.1 Mopalia kennerleyi
AATTTACCCAGCGATTTCTGCATGGCCAGCATAATTAAGGGGTTGTATGAAATTTTTCGTTATTCGGTTAGCAATTTTACTATTGGATACCTTCAAATTTGTAACTGGTCATGGGTACTTGATTAACCGTTTCAGCACTAAACAATACCACTCAACACAGCGTTCTCAAATTTTGTTAGCACATTGATATTACACTCAACTACATTCCTATTTAGAATGGGGTCATTCCAACCAATTTTTCTAGTTTCCATGGCAATTGGCAACTTAATGATACAAGTAATAATAAATATACAGAGGACATGAACACAGTAAAAACCATACCGTTTAACGCAGGGTTTTCAAATTTTACAAACTCATTGGTCTTGCATTTAACTACATTCCTATTTAAAATGGGGTCATTCCAATGGTTTGATACCAGTGAGATTTAACTATTTCCATAATTAAAGTGGAGGTGCAGTGGATATAGTGACTGTTTTAGCTTGTTTCTCCTTAGTTCCTACTGCTTCCAATATAATTAAGTGAGTCACACTCCCCTCTTGTCTTTTTTAAAATAAGATTTAAAAAATATATATATATATATATTTAATTGCATACTGCCATCTAAGGCAAAAGTTTTTTTGTTTTCCAAGCCTATTTTGAGGACAATTTTTCACCAATCTTGATGCAAGTACATGTATGTAATTAAGGCAGGAGACCTTAATTAACAAGTGTGCATCAAGACAAAGAGTTGATGCAGTCATTATGAGGGCAAATCAAGGCACATGGGGTGCAGTAATTGAGAAGTTTTTACAAAGTTATCCAAATTATGTCAGTTGGGTTTCATTTATTGTGAACTGTCAATGCTTTCAACAGCATGAGCCGATATAGAGCTGAAGAAGACCATAGAGTTTAACGGTGCTTTTGATTGGCTGTAGAGCTGAAGCCAGCCATCCAGGTCACAGATAACATAGCCCTTGGTATTCTATTTTGCGCTGGTTGTCGATCTCTGTTTCACTTTCAGTAAGTAAAACAATTAGGTTTTTTTCCTCAAATTTAGGTCTTAAGTGAATAAAAATATGGTCAAACTTAAATAAACTTATATTTTTGTCAGTCTAACATAACAAATACTTCTGACAGCGTATGAGAATCCTTGTTTAACTATAGCTGGCATCTTGTGTAGGACATACACTGTAGACTTCATGTACATGGTCTTAGTTTGCGTTAACGGTGACCGTTCACTTGAATTTTCGTTTGCGTAACCTCCACATAACCTGAAAGAACATTCGCGTTAACGAATAAGGCATGTCAAGGGTTAGTATATGCCATTCCTTAGTTTCTGGACCATATCAAGACAAAGGACTTAATGTTTAAATTCCAGATCTACATTGTTACAGTATACAGTATAGGCCTACGATTGTTGCGTGATTTACCGTTATCGAAAAATGAAGTTATCCTTTGAATTATTTTTTTATTTTTATTTTTTTCAGCTTTAGATATACATGAACAATATATATTGAGGAAGTCATAAACAGGTGACTGAATAGCACCTATGCTAGTTTTACCCCCAGAACATCATCATGATATTTACAATAATTAAGACAATGGGTATTAGTTAAACAAATATTGCATAAACTTAATGTTTTAAGAATTTACTATATATACAAATTGTTATATAAAATATTGTTTTTATCAGACATAAATTGACTAGATTTCCTTTCTCATTTTGACATTTTGTTCTCACCCATCACACACCCCTGGAAAAAATGTAAAATTTCTGGCAACCACTAATTTTCTGGTTAAAAATTTCTCACCAGATTCTACATATGGCAATTATGGTTGGAAAAAAATCTTAAACATCATGTGCTATAGGATTAACTTTTATGCGATAAATTCAACTTTTTTCTATTTGACATCAATATTGAAGTGGGTTTTATAAACAAAATTTTGATAAACAAAATTTACAAAAAATTAACATTTTTTTTGTTTAATTTCTCACCAGACGTTGGATTTCACGCGACCCACGGTCGCATGGTTTTCCATTCATGCTCGCACACACACTCGTATATGTATATCCACCCTCACACGCCATATATATAAATGCACATACACAAACAGACATTCACACGTCACCAATACATACTTATAAATATAATCATGCTAAATGATTAATATAATTGTGCTTAGATAATGAATGTATAAAATGCTAAATAACTTTACAGTTACTACATCTGCACCATGTAATCCAAGTGTTTTCTGTTAAAAAATGGGTTTCAAGTTGACACCTATGTATATTTTACAGTTTTCTTTTAAAAGAATGGATAGATATATTTCTGTTTCTCATATCAACTGAAAGTTTATTCCATAATACAGCTGCCCTTATACAGTGTATAAAATAAACGTTGATATATTTCTTACAGAAAGTAAGCTGTATCAGTGACTGCATTAGCAAGAGAGATTTTTAAACCTCACTACTTGTGTGTTATGGAAAACTCTTTAGTGGAACTAATGGTTTTTGACACTGTTAAACACTCTACAATCAATTTGGTCAATTATTTTTCTGAACCACAGCTTCCATTATCATTAAAAAAAATTTAAAAAAAAGAAGATGTAATATTTTTTTGAAGTAATAACATTTAAGAAACTAAACTGCCCATTTGTTTAGTTTCAAGAAGATATCAATAATTAAATACAGAGTATGTCCTGTGTGTATTTGTTATTGTGTAGGTGAGGAGTGTAGGAGCTCTGGAACGAGCGAAGACCTGTCTAATCAGCTGGGCAGACTCAGCATAATGCCACCACGTAGACGAAGACGATCGCCCTCAGGGGAAGAAGTTAAATCTAAAAAAGCCAGAACATGGAGCAGGTAATATTCCTATAGTAGTCTGTAGTACAGTTATCTCCACCTACATGTCACAGCAGGTATCTAAAGAGCTACCTTCTACAATCTGTCACATTATGAACAATGATAGTCATGAATTCCAGTTTTATTTATCATTCAGTCAGAGTAAGCTGTATTTATAGCCTAATGTAGTAACTCCTTGCTTTGAACCGACAAACCAGCATCCAGTTGATCAGATTTGAAAGGTTGGCTATGATGCCATCCATCTGAATTGAAGGGACATGCCCTGTTTAGCGTGTTTAATTGAATTACAGAATTATTTACTGTAAGTATGATCATCATTTGATAATTGTCTTGTCCTCTTTGGCTAATGGTGTATATCAGATTTTTACTGTTGATACAGGCGTACAATGTTCATGTGTGTAACAAATTCAGAGATCTTCAAATTTGATATATAGCTTTTTTACAGACACCAGTTGGGATTGCAAAAAATATCCACCCCAACAAAACATTACGGTGGCATTAACAGATGCAATGTCGAATTCTGCCTCAAATTACAGGAGCTTCTGCAGTATTGCAGAGAGTATATTGTGACCATTACTCAGAAAAAAAATTCAAGGGCGATAATACGATACGCGTATAGTGCGCAACTATATCGTTATGTATCAATATATCGGTGAATCATTACACCCTTACTAATACGGCCAATTCAACATTAGCCGGGGACCTCATTGGGAGGTGCTCTCTGTTTGGGAGGGTTATCTGTCATTGCTCTAACAAAGCGACCTCTCTGGGATCAGATGACGTGGTTGGGTTCTCAACCAATCATAACAGGGATGGTAGTTTGGCCAAATATAAATTATGAAGACCAAACTCTTCAAATACAATCTTAAACTCTGTATTACTCTCTGCTAATACAATAATCATACACATTACTCTTTGCCTTTCATTTACCTGAGAAGTTCCCTTTTTAATCTGATTGTCTCAGAAACAACCTTTGTTGTTGCCAGTGGTGTCGGGGGTGGTTTCCTTTACCCATCGGGCTGGCATGCCGTCGTATGAGTGAAATAATCTCAAGTACGGCATTAAACCCCAATCAAACAAAAAAACATATTTTGACCACGACTCTTAGTTATCTAGAAATGTAAATATCTGAGCCTTATCATTTGATGACAGCTGAGACTGGGATATTAGGAATGTTAAAAGGACTCAATGTCTTTGTATTGTTATAAATAACTTCTGAAAAATCTTCCACTGCCAATGTAAATGTATTGATTGATTCATTAGGTAAATACTGGGGTTTGATAATGGTCAATGGGTGTATGAACAGTCCTGAATAAGGTTATTTAAACAACCAACCAGTACTGGTAGCTTGTTTTGTTAGCTGTTGCTTGTGTGTGGGATTTGGTTGATAGAACCTAGACTATAGAGTAGAGAGAGTCTCCTGGTTCCATATATCATCAATGTCATTAATACACCTCTCGGTCCTCTGGTAGTTGGTGGTACAGATTGGTCTTATTATATTATGCCTAGCCTCTCTCTGTTTTTCTCGTCGCAGAGCGTCTGTCTGGGTGGCATCAATCCGTTTCAGAACTCGAAAAATATTAGGCCAATCTTTATGAAACTTGGTACTCACATTCACAATCAAGTGTAGTTCTTTCTTGCTAAATTATGGATTAACCAGTTTTAAAAATATTTCCATTGACACAAAGTTGGACTTAGTTGTAAATAGAAGCAAATTTTGTTTCCGGCAAAGAGTTCTTAATCTATAAGGGATATCTGAACATTGACTATCGGTTGTAGTTGTGCCATTTGTTATAATGGATTCACCATTTTGTTCATTTTTATTTTAACATTTATGGATACAAAACTAGACTTTTTCGTCAAAATAAATTAATTTCTTACAAAAGTGCATTTCACTTCCAGAGCATTTCATAGGAACTATTAGGCCTATCATTATGAAGCTTGGTAGGCACATTTATGATCTATTTATTAGTTTACTAAATTTGCATAATAAAACAAACTTTAAAATAGAACGAAATGAACAAATGCGTATAATGTTTCACAAATTTTATCGCGGCCGTGGCGTAGTGGTTAGTGAGTGCGCTTTCTAACGCCTACTTCGATTTACCGTTCACAGGATCGAGCCCGTCTGTCGACCCTTAGGTATATGATTGAGTCATAAGATGTGGCTCCAGCAATTGCGGGGGTGGTTTTTACGAGGTTTCCTCTCGGTTTATCACCATACTAGGGCAAGGAACAGTTAGAAGTGGACAATCCGTCATCATATAAGTGAAATATATAATCATTATCAATGATTATATTACTATTGTAAAAAAGATATTGAAGATGTCTCTCCCATTTTGTTCTGGCATGAAGGCAGTCGGTTAATAGTCTGTTACTCCTGGTGATGTTTTGATCTATAAACCAAAGCTTGAAGCCAAAATGAATTCATTACTTAAGAAATTGTTACTTTTCTCTGTCTGAAGTGGGTTATTTCAGAGAGCTTCCTATGTCCTGATGGTTCCAGAGCCGAACTATTTGCCCATTTATCCCATGTATCTGATCCTATAAGCTTGATGTTGTCATTGTTTGTTGCATGTGGTGCTGATGGTCATTCCTTCAGACAGTTGGCTGACACGCAGTCCTATGACTGAAACAACCTTAAATATGATATAAAACATAAGTAAAAAAAACAAACAACAAAATTTGAATTGACAAAATACATTGATACTGATCATTCTGTGTATGGTCGTCTGTGTTAACTAGTTTGTGTTATTTTTACACCACCATCTATACAAGTATTTCCTAGACTATGCTTTTATGTTTCATATATTTTATATTTTCATTTTACATTCATAGGATCGAGTCCGTCTGTCGACCATCAGGTGTATAATGAGTGAGTAACACAATGTGGCTCCGGCAATCATAAGGGTGGTTTTTACGAGGTTTCCTCTCGGTTTTCCACTGTTAATAAACAATTAGCAGTAAGAAATGGACAGTCTGTCGTCATATAAGTGAAATACCCTTTAGTATGACGTTAAACCACAAACAAACAATTGAATCTTGTGATTGGGTGTTTTCTGGTGATTTCCTTCACCCATTGGGCTGCTGTGTGGCCATAGAAGTATAATTAACTTCAGTGTAACATCAAATTTTATATGAAACAAATAAATGTGATTTTTGTTTATCTTGATGATTTCAGTTCCCGGCGTGATATTAAGTCAGACTGTGATGTTATATTTTCTTCCAAACGCTGTGTGGCCTGGTTTCACGAATATACAGGTGAGTACATGTAGGTCATACATTTTGTAACAGGACAGAGGTATCAGATTTATACAGGCCACTTTAACACAAATCACAAAGACGTCTTTTATTGCTGACAAGAAATATGTTCCTTTTCAGGAAAACAGTTGGAATACCAATGCCGTATGAACTTCCAAAAATCCCATTCTCAACATTGACATTTTAAAACTACACTGTTCTGTTGAGCACAGTGAACATGACACCCTTGATATGTCATTGATCTTTTAAATGATCAAAAAAATAGTATACATTACTAAGGCAGAGGGTTTGGATAGGGCTTCTTGCTGACCTGGTGCTCTTGGATCGTAACATGAAGCCAATCTGTGTGTTGTGTATTTGTGTTGCCTCTTGTGATTGTCATGTTTTAGTTCTGTCTTGTCTTGTTTGTTGCCACTGGTGTCAGGATGGTTTACCTGACCCAATTGACATGTCCTCATATGAGTGAAATAACCCCATGACATTAAACCCCCTGACAAACAAACAAACAAACAAACATTATTAAAGGCCACAGAGTCTAGTAATTTTTATTTTATTCATGCCTGATAGTGTTAATTGGATACAAAAAGTCACTTCCACTAAAGGGCACAGTTTGTTAGGAAATCCGTGCAGTAATACATTATACTTAAATATACTTGCCATTATCATTTTGGGCCCGCTGCTGTGGCGTACTGGTTAGCGGGCGCGCTTTCTAATGCCTACCTCGATTTACCGTTCACAGGATCGTGTCCATCTGTCGACCCTCAGGTATATGAGTGAGTCAAAAGATGTGGCTCAGGCAATCGCAGGGGGTGGTTTTTACGAGGTTTCCTCTCGGCTTTCCACCATACTAGGGCAAGGAACAGTGTGAAGTGGACAATCCATCGTCATATAAGTGAAATACCCTTGTGTACGACGTTAAACACCAATCAAACAAACACTGTTGTTATGTGAGTGAAATAATCTTAAGTGCAACATTAAACCGCAATCCATCAAACATGAAATCTACATTTATTATTTCTGATACAGGACCAGATGAAGATGTCATACAACCAGAAGGAATGGAAAAATTCTGTGAAGATATAGGAGTAGAACCGGAAAATGTAAACTGCCTATTCCAATTACTCTTTTCTTTAGACCTTTAAAGATGTTGAAAAACATCTGCTCTAAAAAATAAAACAATAGAATTAGCAGTATTTTCACTGATAAATTGTATTGTTTTATAGGCCAATCTCATCAAGTGTACTTTGTATATGTCCTAATCCTTATTTTCAACATTATACTGGGTCTCCGATTCATCTCTTTAATAGTTTTACTGTATTAACCATCTCTTGTGACAAATTACGTGTATTGGTATTTGATATCGAAGTCAAGATTATTTTGAAGGAAGATTTGGCAACAGCCGCAACACAAAAGAGCAATATTTTTTTACGAATATCAGGAGATCATCTGGTTTAGGCAACACCAGGTGCTTAGCCAGAAATCAAAAATATGGTGTCCATGATGGTCCTTTTGCTTCACTTTTCAAATAACTGGGTGTCCACTTTTGACAGTTTTCCTATCTCAGGCATGTTAAAGTTTCTTAAAACTGGGTGTCCAAATGAGGCAATTATTCACTTCAGGGTGGTCATTTGGATGGGTGGACGGGTGTCTGCCTAAGCCCTTGGGCAACACAAAAGGGCAATATTTTTTACGAATATCAGGAGATCATCTGATTGTTCGTATTCTAAATGCATTATATGGTAATCTCTATCCACAGATTGTTATGTTAGCGATGGCATGGAAATTAGAAGCCAAAGCGATGGGGTTCTTTTCTCTTAAGGAATGGTTACATGGAATGTCAGAATTACAGTAAGTGTTGGGAAAGTGCTATATGTAAGCATCTTTAATCTGTAGAGGAAAGTGTTTAAGGAATATAACCACACACAGGCCTCTTCATGAATAAAATGTAGGCGAGTGATCCACCACTCCCCTACATTTAGATTAAGGCGAGCTGTGGAGAGTTTTTTATGTTCACCTGGTTCAAATTGGTGATCAAATTTAATCATACAGGCGAGTAAGCCGTCACTCTCCTTATTCTCAACTTGGGTGAGGACAAGGCGAGTGCGAGTGATCACTCTCCTTTCGTGGAGAGGCCTAACACATATCTGGTGATTGTCCTTGTGTTACGATACCTATATCACAATACAATACATTCTGGAGCCAGGCTTCGCAAGTATAAAAAAACTAAAATCAATTGGCTATATTGAATATATGTCCCATAATATATGAAATAAAAGAGTATTGTGATAAGTGATAAGAATCTCTTAAGTATTTACTTAATAAAATATGTTTTTAGTAAGAGAAATAATTTTAAAAATTGTGTTTTCTATACAACTCAATTGGTATGAAAACTTCTGTCTGTAGCCTATATATGGTCTTACTGCCAGGTAAATTTGGTATAGGCAAGATTATGGATTCGGCCTAAACATAAACATGTGAATCTTTTATGATATAAATGCATTGATGGAGACAGTTTTTATATCCAGGGTATGCAAGATGTTATATAGGTGTGTTGACATGTTTGTTGTGCGGCAGCTGATGAATCGGACATTTGCTTCTGTATGTGACAAACACTGTTGAAAAGAAATATGAAGAAGTACCACACTGCTGGCATATACTGTAGAGTTATGAGGTCGCTCATTTAGATTCGATTCAATAATGCAATGTGCGATACTTTTAATTTAATTAAGTCAAGAATTCAATGTAGTTTACTAATGCTGACTTGAATTCCCACACTGATCAAATGCTTATAAAATAGAGTCTTCAATTTGATTAAGCATATAATATTGGGGATATAAATTCTCATATATTGTTACAAATCAGCTTTCCTGTTTATACAGCAGTAAATGCGGGCACTTATCCCTGTGATGCTTTATGTTTTTTTCAGATGTGATTCTGTCAGGAAACTTCAAAACAAACTGGATTATCTAAAGTCTCTTTTAGACGATGATGTTCATTTTAAAACAATTTACAGATATGCCTTTGACTTCGCTCGTGTAAGTGTTGTCCTGTTAACATATAACATGTTTGTGTGTTTTCAATGAACTCCATAAGATCAGATATTTCAATAAGAATCTGCCATCTGGCTAACGGCAGTTTGTTTGAAAAGTAGCAATGCTATCTTTACCTAGCACTACAATTTCATTAAAATCAGATTTCAAAAGTACTCCCTTATGTTTTGTTTGTCGCTATATTGGGATATAATGCAATCATCCCACCTACAATGTCGATTGGTTTCTTAAGTTGACCAATCACAGAGTTGCTTCTCAATTATTGTTTGTAAAACAAACTGCGTATTATTACATGACCAATGGATACATGCATGCAGAATCATCCAACACCATTCAAACAATAAACTTCGAGAGGAATCGCATCTTCCCTATTTTTTCATGCAACTTACATCTACACAGAAGAAAATTTGACAACTTTTTGTTTTAGCTGAATTTGGTGTTTACCACGGCTCTGTGTTTTTATTTGACAACTGAAATGGTGATCTTTTGTGAACTCAGTAAACTTGACCAAATTGAACAGTAAAAGTAGAAGGATTGTGTTAGATCTCAATATAGTGACAAACAAAACATGGGGAGCGTTTTTTGAGATCTGATTTTAATTAGATTGTTTAGAACTATCGAATAATATCAAACAGTTCACATTTTATGTTTGTGCTGGTGTCCATTGTTGTTGGAATACACCTATGTCATATCAATGAAATACCCAACATCAATCAATCAATCAATCAATAAGAATCTTGGAAGCTTTGTAAGTTAAATTATCTGTGCTTTTTTTCTCAGTGTTCTCTTGGTTGTAGTGCTATTGAAGATCTTACTTTAAAAGTAATACAGACAGTTGCATTTATTTATCTCATTGACAGGATAAGAACCAAAGGAGTTTGGATATCGACACAGCCAAGGCCATGTTATTATTACTGTTAGGCAAAGCATGGCCACTCTATTGTCATTTCCACCAGTTTTTAGAGGTCAGTATTCCAGGGGTCATAATCTCAAGGTCTACTTCTAAAGCAATAAGTTTTCTTAAGACATAAAGCTCTACAGGTACAGCGGCTTAGTGGTAAGGGTGTGCACTTATTAATCATACTCAAATGTATCCTTCACTGGACGAGTCCCTCTATCGACCATGAGGTATATGAGTGAGTCACATGATGTGGGTTCGGCAAAGACAGGGGGTGGATTTTACAAGGTTTCCACCCAGTTTTCCACCATAATTGGGCAAGGAACAGTTTGAATTGGACAGTCCGTCGTAATATAAGTGAAATCCTCTTCAGTACGACGTTAAACCCCAATCAAACCAACAAACAAATCTACAAGTACTGAAAGAAATTACTGGGTAGTGATGATAACTCTGTCATAAAATCCCTCAAGGCTAGGCTGATTGGTTAAATACATCAGCTACTGATGACCTTTTTGTTTTGAATGCGTGTGAGACTATTAAAGAGAATTAATTACCTCCCTTGGAGAATAATTCAGATTTGTTTTTACCATAACCTAATGCTCTCCATGGTACAATAATCAGCTTCAGAGAATTTTTATGAAATGGTCCTGGTCTGCTCTGCTATTACTAGCTTAATGGTCAGTGTGTTACCTATGGATGTGTATAGTAGCTGCTTCAGAGGCATACAGTTTGGGTCAAACTTGGCAGCACCAACAATCTGATGAAACAAGATTACAATCCTTGTTTACATCTACCAGTCTACATTTCAGTTGAATAAAAAGCAGCCATCCATATGTTTGACTGACAAGTTTAATGTAAGCTATGTAAAGACAATATTTGTTTTCCCCTCTTAAATAACTAATTCCTATCAAAATAGACTTATATTCTAACCCTTTATGAAATGAGGTGGGCTTCTTTATTGGAGATCGAGTCCGCCTATTGATTGTTAGGTATGTGAGGGAGTCACGGGATGTGACTCTGGCAATCGCTGGGGTGTTTTTTTTATAGAGGTTTCCTCTTTACTAGAGAACCCTTTCTACAAGGTAATTCTAAGGGAGTATGCTAACAGAGGTCATGTCCCACACTCATATGTGCAACATATCTATTACATGTCATTTAGTTTACTGCCATGCGACCTGTTGTTGACAAATCTGAAAAGACTAATTTGAGATTATCTATAACAGTTTACTTTAATGAGCTATGGCCTCCGGAGTTGGTATCCTCTCAATGTCAGTAGTACTTTCTTTCTTTCATAACTGTATTTGTGCACTGAACCCAATTCAAATCAATCTTCAGTGGAAACTAAGAGCCCTATCAAATGTTATATTGGGGCAGTGTTTGATGGATTTTCATTTTCTTTTGTTTCAGCACTCCAAATACAAAGTGATAAACAAAGACCAGTGGTGTAATATACTAGAGTTTAGCCGAACCATTAAATCAGACCTCACTAATTATGATGAAGATGGTGCATGTAAGTTAACATCACAACATAATAATCTACTTTTTATCAAGATGGAATAGAGTGTCCTGGAAAAAGGACTTTTATTCTTACGCCATTGGAGAAACTGTTGTGCCTTGTACTTGCATAGTGGTTAGCTAGTGCGCTTTCTAACGTCTACTTCGATGTACCGTTCATGGGATCGAGTCCGTCTGTCGACCCTCGGGTATATGAGTGAGTCACAAGATGTGGCTCTGGCAATCGCGGGGGTGGTTTTTACGAGGTTTCCTCCCGGTTTTCAACC
>JAVFBX010212983.1:0-11831 GCA_034783855.1 Mopalia kennerleyi
TTCTAACTTCGGCTTCTTCAGAAAAATAAGTATAACTCATTCGATTCTGTAATTACAACAAAAGTCCTTATTTTGGTAGCTAGTGCCTCTTTAACATATTAAACA
Organism: Mopalia kennerleyi; assembly: GCA_034783855.1. NCBI lineage: Eukaryota > Metazoa > Mollusca > Polyplacophora > Chitonida > Mopaliidae > Mopalia > Mopalia kennerleyi. The sequence goes on from JAVFBX010212983.1 coordinate 106, forward strand.
ATACTTCGTTACAACAGTTAGTGGAAGAATAATAAGCTCGATTCTGGCAAAAGAATGCGAGAATTGAAGGTCGTCTAACTGCAGCCTGTGTGATACGCTGAATCTCTCTCGAGCCTTGGAAATATTTACCCTCACGAGCCTTGGGGCTCGTTTTGGATAATCGTTTTCTCACACTCCTACCATTGTAATAATATTTTTTTCTGTATGATAAAAAGCTAACACACGTGCGAATCAGCTTTGATTTAAAATAATAACGCTAAGTATATAAAGTGTTTTGTTATATTATATGTTATATGTCACATAATATTAGATTTTAGATTTTGATGGGGCATGCATCCGAAATATATATTGAAGCTTACTCTCCCATACCTTTACATTGAACTGACTTGAATACTAAATATATATAGATATATCAATATAATATAATATAGGTATTAAATAGGTGTATGAATATATGTTTTTTATGAAGACACTAATGTTGGTAGATGGGTTAGATATGTTAATACGTAAAGGGCTTTACAAAGGTATACAGGATGTTCAGCGAGTATTTACAACTTGGTTAAACATGTACATTATGTAAATACTATAAAGGTCTACGCGAACGGAGTATAAAAGCAGAGAGTCCACGGTTAAAACATTCATTCCTAAACAGCAGAGTTTAAAAAATGAAACCACACGCTCAGCATTATACCTGGTACATCTAAATATTAAATGGTGTATATCATCTTAAACGAGACAGTCTGCACAGTTGCCACCCAAGTAAGTATTCATTTTAAAATGATGAGAATTTAACCCTAAGATGACCAGATAAAATGCAATGAATGAAAGTTTCTCTCTTTCTACAAGATGATTAAGTATTTGTACAAATGTCACAGAGGGTTGTAAATTAAATCACGCAGATTCCAAGAGAGAGATATTTAATGGATATTCAGCAGACCGAGTATAAAATAAACCCCTGATATAAAATTTCACTACATCGTCCACGTGAAATTTTAGGAGTATCATTATATTTTCATTTTATACTCTTCATCAAATTACTCAAATGAAGCGTAATACAAAGTTAAGTGAGCTCTGAAACCGATTGGCAGGCAGACTGAATGACATTGCAGTGGTAGTTAAGTGTATTTAAATTATATGACGGAATTCCAGCCCAACACTTAATAGTCACACTACCTACTATTTCATCATACATTTTGTTCTGCCGCGCAATACATGTTTCCTCTGGTTTGTGTAATATAGTGTGGCAATATTTAATACATAGGCTACTGCTCTGAACCAAATGACCCTGTAAAGGTCCAACAGAAAAAATGACCACATTTAGAGTCAAATCCTTATTTAATTAATTTATATCTCAGAAACTCATCCTGGTCATGCCACTTCGCATAAAGGCTTCACATTAAACATTCTTGATTTCGTGAAGAGAATGTCTACATCACAATATGAACGTGTTATAAATCCTGCTTCTGATGGTTTTCAATATGTGATGTTTGTGACAAGTGTAACATTATAATGGTCTCGCCATGTGCGTCATAGTTTTTCATTATTATTTTTTTAAATATGTGTTTGCCAGTGCGTTTCCTGGACTTGGTTGTACACGTTATTGTACATATATACAACAAATGATTGACACCTAATTCAACAGACGGTTATCACGGTAAGCTCGTGTTGGATGACATGGTGCTGTTGATATCACATTCATTATTTTAGATTACATAATTTACATTTCTGGAATTAAATACCTTATCCGCTGAAACTTAACAGACAGGAAAGACTACATTTCGAAATTTTGAGACAAGCGTAAGCACAGATTGACTTGAGAAAAAAGTACGCCTTTTTGAAGACGTCTAGTAATGTCCCAAATTAATTTGCTAATGTTGTATTTATAAATGATAGTATTTATGCATGAAGTAAGTAATATTGTATGAAGAGAATAATGATATGCAGTAACCCTTTAAACCACAAAGATGTTAGACGATAATGCCGGTCTTCACGATTCCACATAAGATACACATTCACCATTTCATAACATGGTTGCATTGTCCTGATAGTTATCTAACTTACTTTTAACTCAAGAAAAACATCTTTGTGGAAACATCCCCAAAAGATTTCTAGATTTAAAAAAATTATTAATTTGGTAAAAGTCCAGTTAGCATTTACTAAACTACTAAAATTCAAATCCTTCCAATGTTGAGGGCTCCAATTAAAATAGGGATCTCCACCTACTCTGAGCAGGAATGATCCGCAGTCCTGGAAAACCAGCCCAGAGTCGGGGAGTGAACTATATCTGGATTACAAGAGTTCGACGCTGACAAATAGGAGAACAGTGTAGTTTTTCTTTGAAATTATTCAGGAATATAATGTTTAATCTATCCGACTAACTATACATTGCAATGACCCTGTCAATTTGTCCACGGCATAATGTATTACATACCTACTGCATTCCCTGGATCCCAGAAGCAGATCACTGACAGCTGCAACAAATTGAATGATCCCTTGATTGGTGCTGACTGACACTAAATTTTACTTATTTGACCCCTCTGTAGGACTACAAGTAATAACCACGCTACAAGATGTTAAGACATGCAAGTGTTTTTTTGCATTATGGGAAATATAATAGTCCAGAATAACAAGACTTGAACCATACGGCATTTTGAGTCCGCAAAGAAGGAAAAAACAATGGAGCCTTAAGGTCTGTCGATGTACTAGATCAAACATATGATGCATTATTGAATAGTTTTATTTTAAATATTATCGGTGAAAAATACCTTAGAAACTGGATTTCTGATATAGCTATGTCAGTACATCTAAGCGCTACACACTATGTATTACGAAACTTAATAGTGTATTAGCATACATATTGCATTTTTGCACAAAGTTATTATATTCCATCTTATCCTAGTATAAGTGAGGCTTCCTGTGGTTTTTAATATACAGTTCCTATTGGCGATACCAAACAATCGCTTTGTCCGTTTACCTGAAGCAGCGTGACAAACACAGGTTACAGTGTCAATACTGATAAAATGATAGATGTTAGATAGCATTGAACATAGAATTAAAGGACTGATTATATGTTCTGAAGAACACCTAATATGATCTGTGTGTTTCTTGTTGTACCCAAACAACAGAACAACATGGTCTTATTGAATTTCTAGCGTCAAATGTTATATCAATATTAATGGTTTTCGTCATTGAAGAACAACTGTGCATCAGTGGGAATATCCACTTACAGACAGCCTGGGTAGCAACGTTAATATCTCAGCCAGCAGGTCTAATTGTAATCAGCTATAGCTCTGGTGTCCTTACAAATATTTGATGTGGACGTAATCCAACTTATTTGTTAAAGTTTATTGCTGTGCATTGAACACCAAGGATTTCATTCCTGTGGTTTGCTAATTTATAGAAAGGTTTCACATATAAATCGATACCCACATCAGGGTATATTTAAAATACTGTCTGAACCGATGTAATAATGGCAGAAGTGTAAAATGAACTTCACGCAATTGTCACACAAAATAACATGATTTTGGTATCAACTATTTTAAGTGGTTGGGCTTTTAATGGATTAGCAATAATATAAAATAGCAGTCTCAAACAATATCTATAAGGACTTTAAGAAGAAGTAAAAAGGTTAGATGTCAGTGTAAGAAAGACATCGTCAAGTAGTAAATAATTCAAGATTTTATTCTCATTGCAAAATTAATGTGATTAGTGAGGATGTCAGTTTGTAGTTCGGTGTGTTTTCTTTGACACGTTAACGCACCAATTTATACTACCAACCCATACAGTTCATTTTAATGTGGCATGTAGTCTTTGGAAGGATAGAAATTTATAACGTAAAATATAACTACAGAAGGAGGTGAGTGAATTAATAGACTCCTATTTACAGTTATTAAAAGGGTTGGTGAAATTAAACATTCATTCCGTTTACCCCCCGGTTGCCCCCCCCCCCCCCTATCACCCCCTCTCTCTATATCTATACCAAGGACTATTTTCACATAAATATATACAGAAATCGTTTCATGACACTTTTTGTAATGGATAATGGGACACACTGTTTTGATGTCGACTATTGTTAATATTGATTGACTATTTGTATATGTTTAAGATACAGAAAAGATAGGGTTTGAAAAACATTTCATGCTTTTGTTGCCATAAAATAAAACGCGGATACAATTGTTAATTTACATCAGTATTAGCAAGATGTGGTACAAACAAAACTAACTAACTTTTACCTTGTGGCATTGACTGAATTATTTCGTATCAAATTGGTTCGATGTTTTATCAAGCATGGCCTATAAAGAGAAATATGCAAGTATAAACAGAACTATCACGATGTTTACATTGACTAAACCGTAAACAAATAATGAGTGTCTGCTGACATGACCCTGTACTGGGTAAAACCACGCGAAAAACCCGATTACGTCACGATTGCCAACAGTCAGTATTTAATGAAAGAATAATACCCGAGGGGTTCTCACCAAACTCTCCTCATAGTATGCTGCGTAGGTCTAAAGGGAAACTGTAACAACAGAAGGAAGTGAGTGAATTATTAGACCCCTATTTACAGTTATGAAAATGGATGGTGAACTTAATAATTCATATCGTTTCTCTCTCTGTCTATAATACTGACAATTTACACAAATCTTTTCAGAACACGTTTTTAATGGACAAAAGGACACACTGTCTTTATGGCAACTTTTGAGAAAATTTATTGAGATACAGAAAAGTTATGGCTTCATAAATCCAACCTAAGCGAGTTACCGAGCTTGCTGTAATGGGATTATGAAAACTATACTTCCAATCAATCAATTAATCATAACTACTCATTATTGGCTATATATTCAGGCTTAATTTTTTTTAGGTTGTTTTTCAATGGCAATTATTGGTAATTCGTCAACGTTTGCTAAAACAAAATAGTGTCCGTGTAAAAAAAAAGCATATTACTGTTTGCTCTTTAACACTGTAGGAAGCGCGTCTTTTCGTGCTTTTGTTGTCATAAAATAAACTGCGGAAACAAGCATTCAATAGTTTACAGTCATTTGCATCAGTATTAACATAGGGGGAAGTGTTAACTACAAAGCTAACTAACAATTACCTTATGACATCGAGTTCTTCCGAATTGGTTCTATATTTTATTTATTGTGAACACTGAGAAGAAATATATTAGTATAAACAGAACGATGTCGATGTTTACATCGACTTAGGTAACACGTAAACAACTAATGAAGGATATGTTTAAAGAGTGTCTGCTGGCATGACCCAGTACTGGGTAAAAGAACGTTAACAATCACGATTACCAATACAGTTTATTAACTGGTGTGTTTAATAAATTAGCAGTACCTGTGCGTTTCACGTCAACAGAACTATTATTCTGTTGGGTAGGCCTAATACACAGACGTGGATATTAACACTTCGTTACATGGGGAAAGATGGTGGAAGGGGCATCTTACCAGGAATTATAGTTACATTATTTACTTCCCTTTCCCTGAAATTTCCTGGCATATGTATAAGATGAATATATAAGTTACAAAAATTTCTTCTAGTTTTAACAAATCTGGCATTTTACCAGATAATCCAGTGTGTAAGTATTCATAAATATCAACGGTTTTTAATCACGATAATACTTAAAATTGAATGACGTGAAATGTTACTTCGGTTGTGGACACAAATACCGAAATAGTTCACCTTAGCCGAATTCGCCTGTTGAAACAACGAACTATCTTTGCGATTTCCAACACCATTCAGCATCTGAATAATTTACGTTATTAACGTCACAATTCTGTTTGACACTGCGGTTCCTTTAAATACACCAAACTAAAAATTGCTTCGGTGGTATAAAACATGAACCACGTGGTAAATATAGTCAATTCGCTATTAGGAATCATGTAATGCCCTAGTTCTACTGTCTCTGAAGTATTTTACGAAGACTTGGCTGCATTCCCAGGTAGTTTAAACCAGACTATTCATCCACCTAACTTTCCACGCAATATTAACAATGTTGTTGAAACGTCCCACGCGCTATCCAGATACGGCCTGTCAATCAAGTAAAAGGCCAATTATGATAGAAATGGATGGTAATGCAAAGCCAAAAATTACAGCACCCATGTATCCTAGATCCGTTACAGAGATTAATTGGATTATTCACAAAAACTTCTCAGTGAAATTAATAACTATATGTACATAACGGATTGTGTTAGTGTTTATAGCCGCGTTCATTTCGGTTACTTTTTTAAGAATACACTCAGACAGTTGGATTACGGACAAACATTAGCGTTACTGTCTGCCAATGAGATTGCTGTCTAACAGAAAGATTACAGCCAAAAGTTCGATTGCTGACAGACAGACAGACTATTACATTCAATTATTCAAAGATATGTTAACCACCTTCAAACATTTCGTTGTTTTTCTTTTGCTGTATTAAACGTAAACGATATACACAATGATGGAATTATATACTTATCCAGGGTCATATTGAACGGTGTAAGCACAAACACGTATCGATGTGAGATAGTTGTACTATTTTTGCATGCATTGAGTAAAAAGGCAAATCTAAAAAAAACAAATAGTAAATATTGCCAAGATATTCAAATAAAAGAAAGCAAAAAAGTATTTTCTGTGTTTAACGTAAGCAATTCGATGCGATCTTTGGACACAGACTTGTTGTCTCTGTTTTTTAACAGATACAAGAGAATTCAGTGGACTAAATATTGTCACTATTTGTTATACCCTTGCTGCTCCTAATATTCTCCAATTTGGAAGACAGTTCTATGGAAAAGAAACCCTTCTTACATTAGAAAAGAAACCTACCTTACTTTGGAAAAGAAACCCTTCTTACATTAGAAAAGAAACCTACCTTGGATTGGAAGACGGAATTCTAGTAAATAAATGTTCAAATATGTTAAAACGTTTTGCCAATGATTATCTAAATACGAAGCATCCGACAAAGCTAAACTTCTCCCCAAACACTTAAGACCTAATTCTTGAAGAGCATGTTGTTTAACTTCAGTATCCTTGGGTGTGATTGTGATAGATTGGTAAGACTGATGGAAGTTTAATTTATAGCATTAAAATTTATACAAAATGTGGCAGTGAGATTAATAATTAGGTCTGTTGTTTTTATGAATGTGCAAGTTTTTCTGTTATTTAAAATTTACAACTTACTAAAGCTATTGAAGTACATTAGTTGTATTGGCAAATATTGAGACAATGAACAACTATCATGTTACCGAGAAATCCGTTGGACTGGGTTTCAATCGGGAACCAGTTAAAGGGACAAAACGAAATAATTCCATTTGTTTTCCAATATGACCAACAAGGCAGTCAGTTTGCTAGTCTCATTTTACGGGAATATCAAAATTTTGTACCTAAACTGTCTACTCCTCACTTAGAAAGACCCATTGTAACATACAAAAGAATAAAAAAATCTAAAGGTCCTACGGGCTAAGGCAAAACTTCCCTCTGTATCACACAGGTTGTAATTTGTATTCTCTTTCACAGATTTATTCATTGGTTAATCCCTTTATCTCCGAAATACTAATGTGTATGCTGATTTATTTTTAACCCATGACGCATATCTCGTTTGCTACATTTTTAACAATACAAAAGCATAACAATGATCATTCCCTTTTCTCGAGATGTATGTAGGTTACCCATAACACAAATCGAAATTACAGTTTATAAAAAACTTTTCTCTGGGAGTTTATCTAGACCATAAGATGATTCTTCGATTTGAATTAATCTACATCCCTGTGCCATATGATCGGTTTTCAATAGAAATATATATTTTATTATTATTAAATATCCAATGCTTTACTATATTTACCTTTTTTTGGATGTTTCGTCACCAATAATGAGTCCAAATTAAAGCCCCGCCAAACCCTGGCCTTCAACTGGCATATGGATCATCGTGCGACTCATGCACTTCGAATCCGAGAACCCAGCGATGAGGGGGTAGTGAGGACCGGAGGCGTACACCATCTCAAAGGGATGTGGCAGTCGGCATATTTCAAATAAAATCAAATGGCCGTGACATCAACCAGAGTTAATGAATGACAAATAAACTAGTCTGAAACTGAAACTGATGATCGAGCCTTGAAAAGCTTTATCGCAATCTTAGTTTGGATAATGTTGTTAAAAAATAATAAATCAAAGTATTTAAAACACTAGGCTATGCTCAAAACATGACCACATAGGACTCATGTCCTATGTCCTAAAAACGCTAATTTAGTAAACGTCCAGTTGGATTTTACACAGGTTAAGATACACTTTCTGGTTTGGTGATACAACAGCAGGCACAGATTAACGTAAAAAAAGTACACTTTTGTTGAGCAGTGTAGACGAAAATTTATTTCCTAATTTGTTATTTATCAATTATTGTATTTATGTATGAAGAAAATACTAGTCTATGAAGAGAATAATGATACATGTATGCACTAACCAATTGAAACACACAGCTGTTTACAAGACGATTAAATCACGGGTAAAATCACGTATGTCTAGACGATTCCACATAGGATACACATTTAATCTGTCCGTACATGGTATCATTATCCCGGCGAGATAAATTATTTATCTTCAATGGTATAAAATTGTTGTGGAATGGCTTTATTTAATGTTAATAGCACTAATTCTCTGAAGTGTATTATCCCGACTCTTTACCATGCCTTGCAGCTAACAATTGCTAAGGAAATAAGAGTGGTTAGCGAATTCCAAACACTTTAAATCCTGATAGTCATCTATCTTACTTTTGAATCAGGACTCTCACCCAAGAGATTTCTAGATGCGAAAATAGCGCTTATTTAATAAACGTCCAGTTGGATTTTACACAGATTAAGATAAAACAATACATGCCATTTCATTACCAAAACCATACGTCCATGCATTCCTGACGGTTAGATCTAATTAAATAATTGATCTAAACAGTTCTGTGAAATTAAAAACTATACTTTCTTATTACTATTTTTGTTGTCACAATGATTGCAACACAGGCGGCTTATTTTTGTTCTGGATCCCGGTGCAGATTTTGACATAAAATATTTAACCAATCGCATAGTAGCTGGAACATAAAAGGTTATAAAACCTGGATGTGCTAATATATAAAAACCTTTGTAGTCCCGTGCTTCCCTAAATTGAATACTTAACATCAATTCTCTCTGGACACATTCTTTTAGCATTAATGAACCGCAGTCCTGGACAACGAACTCACAAACGGGAATAGACCTATGTCTGGGTTAGATGAGTCCGACCTAGACAAATTGATACATCAGTGTAGTCTTGGTTTGAATTTATTTACGAGCAAAATATTAAGTTGATATTTATGAACATATATTTCGGAGACCACAGCAGTGGCCTTACGCTCTGTACAGAGAAAAATACGTCATATTGGACATTAGCATACATATTGCTTTCGTGGAGATTCTTATTACATTCCCAGTGCGTCCTGTAATGAGCGAGGCTTCCTGTGGATTGAAATAATAGTCTATGTGACCAACTCCACATTGCAATGACCCTGTCCATTTGTCCACGGTATACTGTATTGCATATCAACTGCATACCCTGGCTCCCAGATAATAACTAGAGAGTTAACCATGACCAAGTAACACAACAAACCACTGTAAGCAGATCAATGACATTTGAAATGGATTTAATGATTTGTTGATTGGTGCTGATTGTCACCCAATTTCGACATATTTGTACGCTGACAAGAAATTACCACCCTAAAGAAAAAGAAGACATGTAAGTTGGTTTGCTTTCTGGGATAAAGAATAAAGATAAAAAGTGTGGCAAGTGTTCCTCCTCCTATATTGGAAAAACAACAAGACACTTTCATGAAAGACTTGCTGAACACAGCATTTGTAGTTCAAACTATAAATTTTCAGCATTTGGGCAACATTGTTTATCCACTAATCATAATCCAAATCTATGCTCCTATACTTTTTTAGAGTTCAGCAAAACGGACTTCAAACTGAAAATAAAAGAGTCCCTATGTATAGCTAAACACAAACCAAACTTAAACAGCATGGTCACTTCAATCCTATTGTATTTATTTAACACCTGAATGTCCAATAAATATTCCTTGGTCCAGTACACTGTTTCACAATATTCCTGCTGATATTGTATTGTCACCCTATAACTTATGACATAACTTGTGTAAGTCAGTCATACTCTGCTCTGTTGTATTTCACTTCAGCTGTTTTGTTACCTATTGCTGTTTGTTGTTAGTCCTAAACCTTGTTATAATGTTCATTCTACATATTTTTACTGTTGCTTTAGTATGCTAAACAACCTTACTCTGACTTTGCATATCTGTTCATCTATTGTATGTATTGTTGCCACAACCCCAATATATAGAATCATCTTATAACCCTCTTTGCAAATGCCATATACCCGATGATGAAGTAAATCACTCTTCGAAAGCTTGTTTATAATATACAGCAAAATGTACAAAGTCGCGTTACTTGTCATTTCTTTATTAAGTTCCATAAAACCACTCCATAATCGAGTTTATTTGAGATAAGTAATCTTCCAGAGTGCTAAGCTTGATACATACTGAATGTTATTAGTCCCAGGTTCGAAAAAGAACCATTGCGGTTGGTATAATAGATTCTTTAAAATCGTTGCAGAATGTTATCATTGCAAAGTACCTTAGACTCTCGATACAGCTATTTCAGTTCACATAAGCGCTACAAGACATGTATTACGAAATATAATTGGGTATTAGCATATATATTACATCCATGGAGAAAGATATTGCCTTCCATCTTATCCTGGTATAAGTGAGGCTACATGTGGTTTTTTAAATACACAGTACAAAACAACCGCCCTGTTTGTTGACCTAAAGCAGAGTGCATTGCAATGTATGTATGTATGTATGTATGTATGTATGTATGTATGTATGTATGTATGCCTATACAACAAACGGATGACAGTCACAGATTACTGAATCAATGTCGATGAAAACAAACCACGCACCGATAGATGCTATTATAGCATTGAACAGAGTAATAAAGAAATGATTAGATATTGTGAAGAACAACTAAGGTGATATGTGTGTTTCAAGTCGTACCCAAACAACACAACAACATGGTCTAATTGGATTTCTCGCGACAAATGTTATATATATATATATTAATGGCGCTCGTCATTGAAGAGCAACTGTGCATCAGCGGGAATATCCAATGATAGCCAACCTGTGTAACGAAGTTAATAACTCAACCAGCAGGTCATGTAATCAGCTACCTCTCGCGTCCTTACTCCTGCTTGCTTATCGGTTTTAACTATCATTACAAATACCTTGTTCAAAGCATAATACAGGCTAACCTTGATTTGGATATTCCCAAACTCATTTGTTAAAAAGTAAGGTAGAAACTGAAAAAAATGTTTTTATCCATTTAAAACAACATTACTGTGGTGTGCTTCTTTATAGAAATGATTCACTTATAAATCGACACAGACATCAGGGAATTCCAAAATACTGATTGCAGAGGTGAAGGTGTACTTCACGCAATTGTCAGACAAAATAACTTGATTTTGGTACAGAAACTTTTCAGGTGGTTAGATTTTAGTGGGTGTATAGGAATAATATGAGAGAAGCAGTCTGGAACAGTCCCTATAAGGACATTGACAACAAGTAATCAGTTTTGATGTCATTGTATGAAGACAACGTAAAGTACTAAATAATTCAAGGTGTATTCTCATTGCAAAACGAATGTAATTGGTGATGGATG
>JAVFBX010213016.1:0-11827 GCA_034783855.1 Mopalia kennerleyi
TTGAAAAAGTCGATATAGCCTATCTGTTGGGCATTGAAATATAACGATTTATTTCAAACACCGGCAAGCGACATTCAGTGGCTGAACGGTAACGTGGTGTTTTGCTGAAAAAAGCAAGTGTCGCTTGTCGGTGTTTGCATCTGAACTCTTCATATATACATAAACCAGTTAAAACCATGTTCCTTGAACGTGGGCAGCATTTGTATACCTTCTAACAGAAAGAACATATATGTAATAAACCTACCGGCTTCTACTATAGCTTCTCGGACGCCTTACAGGAGGGGACCGTGATCTGAAATGAGTGAAACAACTATGAAAATATGTGTACATTTAATTACAACAATACTATTATTACTCTGATATTCACAGCCAGAATTTCTTTCCTCTTAAGTTCATGGAAATGTATAATCTATAAATCATTACAATGTTCAAGATTGAATGTGTCCTTGTTAAAAATACCAATGGAAACGAGAAAACAGTCACCTGAAAAGTATACGAATACAATGGCGCTAAACTAGATTATAATAATTAATATTACCACCTGGCTAAAGGCTGGCTTGTATGTCATATTGATTCATAAAAAAAAATAAATGAAATATTTTATGTTGTAGCTTGTGTGTTCAGTCACATGTCAAAAAAAGTGAACCATTCTATTTATGGTTAACCAATTTTAGCCAGGCATGCATAAAAGTTGTGCAACTGAATATAATGGTTTTTATTTTCTTTATTTATTAGTGTTTTCTATCGGTTAAAAATTACAACAAAGCCTCTACAATGTTCCCAAATTCCCAGCAAAACTACTACACCTCAAAATGTGAGATAAGAGAGGCCTTTAAACTAATGATTACCTGTATTGACGAGTTGATAACTGAGAAGGGGAGTGGTTTACAGATTAATGGGAGGTGTTTTAGAGATGTGTTTTGAAGGAGTTGGGCCACGTGTTGTGTTGCTGAAGGCCTGATGATTGGAGCTGAATCAGGTGATGATGTCAGCGTGTTGAGCTGTTGATAACTCGAGGAAGGGACAAGAACTGGCTCATGTTGTCAGCGTATTGTGTTGCTCGAAACTCGAGGATCGAATAAGAACAGGTTCATGCTGTCAGCATGTTGTGTTGCTGAAAACTCGGGGAGGAAATTAGATACTGGCTCATGTTGTCAGCCTATTTTGTTGCTGAAAAACTTGAGGATCAAATAAGAACTGGCTCAGGTTGTCAGCTTCATGTGTTGCTGTGAACTCGGGATGAGATTACAAACTGGGTTGTGGTGTCAGCATTTCGAGTTGCAGAGAACTCAAACAGTAAAAGTATTGGCTGACAATTATCAGTGGATATGAGCTGCTAAGCACAAGATTGGATGATGTGGTGCTGAAAGCTTGATGAGTGAAGGGAGCTGGCTGGTATTATTTGTGAGAAGATTATAGCTGACAAAGCTGATCTAGTGAGCAGGCCTGTGGACCCCGGACGCTGTCAGCATTGAGGAAGGAGTTAATAAGCCCAGCCCCTGATGAACTGGGCAACAGGGAGCTGGCTGTTGAGACGAGGAAACCCAACAGGGTCATTTAATTTAACTTGACAATGCTGAGATGACTCTATTGTTGAGATGGCATATGTTCAGATAGAGCTGACACCTGGAATTAAGTGGGGTAGGCAGGAACAAATTAACAAAATTCAGAAATCTTGAACAGTTTTTAGGAGCATTTCCATGAATCATTCCCAAATTAAATGTTACCGGTATTGATGTTCAAAAGATCTTAAATTCTGTGGTTGTTTTTATGATAAGTGCCAATTGCTGTCAACATGTCACAGGCAGAGATCATGTTTCCAATCAGACACATCGAATACAGACTTTTTCTGGGAAACCCCCCTCCACGTAGTGATTTATAGAAATGCTCACTAAAAACTAAAACATTTTTACATTGAATGGAATGACTATGATTAAATATTGAATAAAAAGGATATAAAGAAATAATGTTCATTAAATGCATAGAATAGTTATTGTTTAAACTTTCATGTAGGCTTTCATATGCTCTGTTTTTATGTCCCTTTTAATAGGTTTCCATTACTAACAGTAATAGGACAGTACATTTAAAAGTAGATATGTTGGAAATAAATGGGTTTACCTCGACCTTCTCCGTCCACCACCATATCCACCACCACCACCGCCACCACCTCCGCTGCTGCCTCGCCTCGTTGGTGGACCACGGTTGCCCCATCTAGACTTCCCTGATGACATCTCTACTTTCACTCGTCTATTGTTTATACGCCTGCAAAAAGACACGGTAATAATCTCAACAACAACAACTGTAACTTGGTCAGGAGCCAATCTGTTTGCTCTACTCCACTCAAATACAGTGGACAACCAGTTTTGGATGACGATCTCATATACCAGAGGATCAGAAGTCTGGTCTTATAATGTATATTGATATAATCTATACTAAAATGGATTATTTTGTTTGTTCTTTTATAAAGTATTGCAATTCAATAGTCTAAAACTTAATCAGGCAATTTGTGCTTCATGATGGTGGAAAACAATGCACACAAAAACTTTTTGGTTTAAAACCAAGGTGCACTTAAAAATGAAGCCTACTACGTACGTCCCATCCAAAGCTTTACAAGCATCCTCAGCATCAAGATGGTCTTCAAATTCAATGAAAGCAAAGCCTGGAGGATTCCTCGCCACCCAAACATTTTTCAGACTTCCATATTTTGAAAATATATCCTCCAACTCTTGTTTAGCAGCTCCATAACCAAGGTCACCGACATACACCTTACAGTCCAGCTTCCAGTCTTTTGGTCGGTCACCCATAGCACAGATCTGTTAACAAAGTGTACAAATTGGAACATTTTAAGTTATTATAAGCAGAGTTTTTATGTTTGTTTGGTTGGGGTTAGTTTAACATTATACTCCATGTTATTTAATTTATTAGACGGATCACTGGCCATGTTTATATACATGTAGGTTTTCCTTAAATACAATAAAATAGGGAGATAATTCTTGTAAAAACCACCACCATGTTGTCCGAGCCACGTCCTGTGACTCGGACTCCGGTGAATAGACGGACTAGTGGGCAGTACATTGAAGTAGGATGAGTAAGAATCCATGATAAACACCAAACCTCACTCGTAACAATTGATGATCGTTGGTTTAAATTGACACAGATATTGATAGTGACTAACTGTAATTTGTCAGTTCTTAAGTTTTTATTCATGCAGAGTTGTTTAGCTACAAAAAACTTAGTCCTTGCTGAACATTATACATTTTTATGGATGCATGTCATTTCGTACCCAAACCACTTCGTCCCTAACCATTTCGTACCGAGACCATTTCGTACCCACTGTTAAAATAGTAAACTTATATGCTATTTTATGTACGATAATTTATTTTTTTTTCACAGTATCAACATTATTTCATATATTACAATAAAATGATTCAACAACAAGGTACATATAGAAAGCTTATTTGTATTAACAGTTTAACAATGTGAGCACCATAACCATAGCTATTCACTATTGTGCAAAAAATAAGACTCAGTCGGGGGTTTATCACCTGCGAGAAACCGATTATGGGATTAGTGTTAACAATTTACATTTCTTACTCACTGAAACTATTGTCTTAAATGGATTATGGTAAACGATACATTTTTTTCCGTTACCGGTACGTTACTGTTATGTTACAACATGTATTTATAAGAATTGTAAACCAACAAATAAAAAATCTGTCTTTTTTTCTTTATAATTATTTATTCCATTGCTAAATATTAAAAGGAAAATGTTGCTAAATGCAAAGAATTGTAAAAAAGAAATAAACTAAAAAAAAAAATGTGAATGACGGGCCTGGAAATCCTTCACGGGAAGCGGTCGTTAAACTACAATTTCATAAAAAAAAAAACAATTTCTCTTATCTCATGTCAAATCATTGGTGCCTCTTTCTGCTAGTAAAAAGATTTTGGTTTATCTCCCATCAGTATTTTTAAGGTACGAAATGACTTGAGTACGAAATGGTTTGGTACGAAGTGTCTTGGTACGAAATGGTTTGGGTAATTGGTTTGTTTGTTTGTTTGATTGGGGTTTAACGTCGTACTCAAGGGTATTTCACTTATATAACGATGGAATGTCCACTTAACAATGTTCCTGGCCTAATTTACGGTGGAAAACCACGAAGAAACCTTGTAAAAACAACCCCCGCGATTGCCGGGGGCACATCGCGTGACTCACTAATATGCCTGAGGGTCGACAGACGGACTCGATCCTGTGAACGGTAAATCGAAGTTTGGCTTCAGTAAGCACGCTCGCTAACCACTAAGCCACGGCCAATTGAGTATGAAACATCGTGCTTCCATTTCTATGATTAGGGAGTCATTAGGGAAAAGGGAGTCAAATGCCTTCCAGAATCTCCATTTCGAAGATGCGATCTTTAGCCAAAGAAACCATGCAATGTTTAGTTGCCTATTATGACAATGTCATGAAAACGAGGATGTGTTAAATACCTCAGGCGAGTACAAACTTTAGTTTTAGCTTGCTTTATTTGTTCAGTTTGAGTTATTATTGTTCATGTGCGTTTCCCATCTTCAGTTATAATATGATATAATGTGAATTAACATTGGCAGGCCTGGGAAACGGACGGCTATCAGCTAGATACGAATGGATGTACCCGGATGCACACTGCAACAATACACGTATGTCCGAGGCTTTGCAAAAACACAACGGAGTTAAAACTCATACGTGACCAACATCTTCGGAACTATATGAAAAGCATGATTTCGCGGTACTGTTTGTTTAACAAAAACCAAACGCAAATAAGCTAAAATGGAAATCGTACAGATAAGAATGTCCTTGCCGTCGAGTTGGTCCTTTCGTGTTTCTGGTTTCTAGAATCTTCGTAATAAATCGGTAATTTACGTGGGATGTATGCAAATATCTAATCCATAAAAAAGACGGATTCATTTACATAGTGTCAGTAGAGTTGAACATTTATACATAAAAACAAATTATTGGTGAGTTTATTTTAAATCATTAGTATTTTAATAATTACATATAAATCTTCAGGAAAAAGAGAACGGAGAGCAATAAAAATAGTGAAAAAAAACAAAACAAACAAATCCCTATTTCGAATGTTTTCAGGGTGAAGATTTGCTTTGAACAAAGTCCCGAAAACAACCGGTCCTTCACGAATGTAAATTACTGCTTTATATCTCGACCAGTCGACATTACTCTTTCAACTTGTATCATTTGTAAGTAATTGCACGGGTTGGATGTGGTCATTTTAGTTTTATGCTAACGTGTACATGATTAAGAACAACAATTGGTGGTTGTGGGTCAAACGCGCTGTCGCCATTTTAGCTAATACATCGGCACAAACATATTCCTAGAATCGGTAAATTCTCATTGATTATCTAGGCTTAGCCGCTTTTCTGATATTGTATACCAAACACACAACGTAAAAATCCAATTGAACAAAATAATTGTATTGAATTAAGGTCATATCTTTCCTTACTTGTTTAAAATATAAGAAAGACATCTCAATATAATTTAAACAAGGTAGCAATGATAAGGGAAATTTGAGACACCCAAACATGAGACACCCAGTTTCTGCAAATATAGTGATTTGAAACCCAGATATCTTTTTATCAGGCTTATTTTCGGATTTTTTTTTTTTTAACATACTTCTATTGCTTTGTATTAATACATTGACAGTATTCTACCGATGGTAAGAGGTGAGCCTTTTGTCGCCCTTTTCTCGATGGTGCCAAGAGGGAAACTCTTTGTGTTGTCTTTGTGAATATGCATTCTGTGGTATATTTCTAAAAGTGATCACACTGGCACAGGGATATTCTGTGGTATGAGTGAGTCAAATGGCTCCAGCAATGCGGGGATTGTTTTGACGAGGTTTCCTCTTTAAAAACACATATTAAACAGGTTGGGCACGGTACCTAATAGGTATTATACCTGGAAAGAGGTATAGAGCTATACCTAGAAAGAGGTATAGCCGAGAAAAAAAAAAGCGGAAACTGGTTCTATGCGTTTCATTTCTGACTCGTCCATCAACGAGGCAACCGGTTTTCCAAATGGTATGTTCTTAGTTTTCCCTTGCAACCCCAAACTCCACAAAAACACTTCACCCACATGCTACTAGCCGATTACACTTGCCCCTGTGCAATTATCAACGCTTCATTTTAGCCGATTTCCCCATGTTAATTAAATGGGTAAATTTTCCCTTTTTAAATAGCAGATTTTACTCAAACCGCTTAATCGTCGCTGAATTAGCCTATAAAATATAATAGAACATGCAAGTAAGAAACAATATGCAAATTTTTTGAAATCATTCTAATGCGGGAATATGTGTAAACGGACAAAAACTGTAAAACTTGTTTTAAAAAAATATATTTTAAAATCATTATAATTAAAAAACTATTGGTCACTTTTCTGTGAGTGTTTTACGTCCCATTAGTGTGAAAGGTGCAGATTACGAATTTTGTAAATGCGCATAAAACAAATCGATGCCCTTTGGTGCATTGGTTTTGCGCATATAGGGTGTTGCCCTTCCGCTGAAGAAAATGGGAATATATATTTCATGATTCTGTGTTGTCGGAACTCATCAATGCACATCAAGCTCTGGCGTTAATTCTATTCAGCTTTCAATAGAACAGCGGGATAGTCTAGCAAAGTCGCCTGCCCCGATCAGCGAGTTGTTACTCCTTCTGCTATACCTCCATGGTAAAGACAACATGGAAGACATTTAGTGTAACCTATTTACAAGAACCATTGTTTGCTCAACTTATCTGACTGAACAGTAACTAGGGGTTAAATTCATGCGAGCGATAGATCGGTTTGACATAATTTTAAAAAAATAATACCTGTGATACATGTAACATGAAGGTGATTTATCCTCATAAAAAATGTTCCAATTATGGTCAATTGAATGTTTGGTTTATTGTCTTACAACTGTAGTATGTCTGTGCAGTATGTGAGCATTGCTCAATTGTGCTCCTGGCCCCTAGGGTGGTTTCTTTCACCCGTTGAACTTGTATATCATGATGTGAGTGAAATAATCTTCAGTTCGGTGTTATACCCCAATCCAGGGTAAGTTAATATGACTTTGCCAGATTTGTAATGTGGTAAAGTCATATTAATGTAATTAATGTTCGCAGATGTACAGGATATTTATGAAAAGGTTACATGTGACTTTTAAGATCTAATTGCTTGTGTTACCGTTAACAGAGTCCCTTAAGATGTCCCGTGATAGTGAGAAGAAGTTGGACTGTAAGGTGTATGTCGGTGACCTGGGATATGGAGCAGCTAAACAAGAGCTAGAAGATATTTTTACTCGTTATGGAGCATTGAAGAGCGTGTGGGTTGCCAGAAATCCCCCAGGATTTGCTTTTGTAGAATTTGAAGACCCAAGAGATGCTGAGGATGCCTGTAAAGCTTTGGATGGAACGTCAGTAAAATATTGTAGATCTGAATTTATACAAGTTATTTTCAGCATGGCTGTGATCTACTGCATTTTTTAATGTGCTTGAATAATCATAGTGGCTTAGTTTTACATTAAGGGTTTTAGAGTGGCTTAGTTTTACATTAAGGGTTTTAGAGGTGGGCCACCAAGATAATTATTGGACCTCTGGTCAAAAGGAAACTTGTCCGGGCAGCCCTCCACCCTCCCCCCATTCAAGTACATCATTTGTATGAAGGAATTGTCATTCCCATATTACTGTAAGGACACATTATATTTTGTTTGCCATGCCCAAGTTGCACCCTTCCTTTGTTTCATGCGTGTGGTCCAGGGTGGTTTCCTTCACCCATTGTGCTGGCACATCGTCATATAAGTGAAATACCCTTGAGTACGATGTTAAACCCCAATCAAACAAACCTTTGTTTCCTCATTTGACTTATGGGCCCCCTAAACACAGGGGCCCCGGGGTGCCTCCCCAGTAGTCTCTTTGGAGCACTTAGTTATAACTAAAGGTACAACTAGTTCTTCTTATAAATAAATATACAATATATTCAACTGTCTATTCTAATGTATAAAATCTTTCAGTCTATTAATGCTGAAAACTAACTTATGGCAAGTGTAGTTTACTGCATGTAATTTTCATTAGAGCTGTTACATGTGCGAGAGTGGATTTAATCAGTCAAAAACTCTGAATGCAACAGAATGATAGCTTAATATTAGCTTGAGCCTGATTTAATAGCTATGTCTATGTTTTCTTTTATGCTCAGGAAAATGAATGGTCGACGAGTAAAAGTTGAAATGTCATCTGGAAAATCACGGTGGGGAAGTCGAGGTCCACCCCCTGTTAGGCGAGGCCATCGTTCTGGTTGGGGAGGAGGAGGAGGAGGAGGTGGTGGTGGTGGTGGCGGCGGCGGGGGTGGTGGCGGTGGTGGTTGGGGTGGCTCAGGTTACTCAGGCGGCGGTGGGAGACGTGGTAGATCCAGGTATATTCAATTTGGCAAAACAAATTATGCAATTCGCTGTTTTTTATTTGTGATTATCTCTTAGCTCGTAGAGGCTTGTTGAATCATGCCTATAATGTGTCACTTTTCCAACAGCACAAATAGATTTTGTTAACTTGTGGAATCTCTTGAATGCTCTCTTAAATTATTCACAACAAAAAGAAGTACATTGATGCTGTTGATTGGAAATAGGTACATAAAAATATGAGATGAAAGCATGATTTGTATGAAGTTCTGTGTTGCGGTTGCACCAGTATTAAAAGTTCTGGACTAAAGTAACTGTCCTTGCAAGGACATTCATACACATCAAGCCGTGGCTTAGTGGTTAGCGAGTGCGATTCCTTAAGCCTACTTCGATGTACCATTCACAGGATCAAGTCCGACTGTCGACCCTCAGCCGGCCTCCGGTATATGAGTGAGTCACACAATGTGGCTCCGGCAATTGCAGGGTGGTTTTAACAAGGTTTCTTCCAAGGTTTCCCCCATAATTTTGGCAACGAACATTGTGAAGTCGACAATCCGTCATATAAGTGAAATACCATTGAGTACGACGTTAAACCCCTATCAAACAAACAGATCTAAGTGAATCGCATGACAGATGCCTTTTTAATGTAGCGTTTCAAGCTATATTTCAGTCTTTCACATGTGTTAGTTATCCTATTTCTTTCTCTACAATAACAATATATAAGTAAGAGAAGGTATAATTGTTTTCCAATGAAGATAGTTTACCACTGTCACACTCCTGTGACATTACAGTAAAGTAATGAAATTCTATGCTACGGTCAGACTACCCAAGTATTTTATTTGGAAATTGTTCAAGGCAATCTGATAAAATTTCAGAATTTTTGTTGTTACTTTACAGATTAGAAGTATTTTTTTATCTGTTGAATTGCATATTTTACTGTCCCTCATTAAAAACATGGAATAGCCATACATTTTCTATTTATTGAACAAAGAGGCAATACTCTGTAGTTGAAAAGCCAGTATTGTGTTAATCTGTTTAATATGATCATATTTGTTAATTGAGCATGGCTAAGGACAGTTTGTTTGGAGGCTAGTCATGCTAGTATTGGTGAGCAAGACTATTTGTATTTAATGGGTGTGGCAGTCACCTGGTGGAGTACTCGACAGTACTACAGGTGAAATGCCCTTTAGCACACGCTAAGCAATGGATTTTTTTTATGGAATGAAAAAGTAATGTACGGAAACTATAAGGCTTCAGCTGGCCTAAGTCTGGTTTCCTTATACCCTATTTCCCCAGTACTGCCACCTGGAGGTCTGAAAACTGTTGCTTTAGGAGTAGAAAATAATCATTTAAAGAAGCCCTTTAAAATGCTTATTCCTTTCTAGAATTTTATTACCATGTTACCATTTTAAAGATACAAAGGAGCTGTCTACCTGTAAATTTTGTCTACATTGGAATAAAACTATAACCACAGATTGAGTGAAATATTCTGGTCATGGAAGAAATTTTCAAAGCTTGGATATTATCATATTATGTGAACATGTGAAGTTTCTGACATGTATTGGTTGTGTTGTGAGAAATTGTGACTGCGCCCATGTGTGATTTCATAAATTTTAGCAATATAGAAGTGGGTTAAGGTTTTCTAGAGAGTTAGAGTGAATGTTATGGGATATTGTTGTTAACATGACTGCCCCGCTTGTTACAGGGTTCAACTGCGCTCTGTCCTCTGACAGACATCAACAACTACTACCAACAACAAACAACATTTAAATATCTCCGCCATCTTGCTTCCGTGTAAACCACGTAACATCTGCCCTAAGGCTGGCCACAATCACTGGCAGCTCTCGCCCTACTCATTACCCTATCTCCAGTCGGCTCATCATTGAATCCATCTGGTCGGCTTTAACTATGGGTGTCAATAACATCAGTGGAAATAACGACTGAGAATTCGTCATACTATCGACAATACACTTCAGTTACTTTCTTTAGTCTACTTTATTCAGGTAAAGAGCTCTAGGATATTAATAATGCCTGTTTACAATTAAAGCACATGCTGCCAATTAAATAAGTTATGTTGGAAACAGGTAAGTTAATGTGTAATAATACAGATTCACACATTCTGTCCAATTTTGTTTCTCAACAGTTAACGGTAGATTAACTGATTAAACATTCAAGAGAAGTCTCATCTTTGTAGGTTATATTGTGTTTAATATTCAGCACAACTTTTTGTAGGGCGCAGGAAAAGCCTGTAAATTATAAAAGCTGTGGAGCATTACAGCAAAATAACATACAGGTACATGTTTACAAGGGAAGTACTATCCCTGTGAAATGTTAAGTTGTTATTCTAAATGCTAATGGTTTGAATATTTTGATAACCAGCCTGTCTTTACCATGTTGCTGTTGTTGTTGTTGCTGAAGCATAGTTTAAATTGTTCCTGTTTGATGCTGTTTGTAGGTCTAGATCCCCTCCTGTAAGAAGGAGACCCAGGAGCTCCAGTACAAGTAGAAGCAGGTAAAAACATACACAATTGTATAAGCACATTCTGTGGCCTCTCTGTCCAGGTGCCAAATTTTAAAGTTAAAAACAGTACTACATGTACTTTCTACTTTATGTCTGCAATGCAAAATCATCATACAAAAATAGGTGTGTGGAAACATCAACCATTTTATGGATGTTAACCGGATATATGCTCTTTGTTGATGCATCTTCAATTGGACGAGCTTGCTCACTCTTGATTGTTGTTAGACCATATTACTGTTTCAAGTTTGTTTTATCCAGTGGCTTACCACTAAATTTGTATTTCATTAGTGTGATAACCAAGATTCTGGTGTAAATGGAGTCTTATGTAATGTTTGTTTGATGATTGTAGGTCTGGCTCTGGTGATCGTACAAGTTGGGCAAACAGGTTAGTGGGGATGTAACAACTCACATCATCAATTACACTTTGGATAAGATCTTATGATTTTAGTCAACATAGAAACAAATGGGTCATGGCTCAGTGATTAGCATGCTGTACCACTGACCCTCCTCTGATATGCAGCTCACATGTTGGAGCACCCAGTGAAAGTCAAATACTAATATATGCTGCAGACCTTTGATTTTGAGGTGTGCTGTCCTATGCTTTAACACAAATCACTCCCCCCAAGTCAGAGGGCCTGATGGTTGATACTTCTAAGAGGATTCTGGCTATCACATGGATGGTTTTATAATGGTTTCTTTTTGGTTTTCTGAGAGTGGTTGGAGGGAGCTTCATGTTGTCCTGATGCTCTCAGAGCTAAAGGGGAACAGGAAGCCAATCTGTTTGTGGTGTCTGTATTGTGTCATGTTTTTGTCCGGTCTTTGTTTGTTGCCAGTGGTGTCGAGGGTGGTTTCTTTCATCCATTGGGCTGGCACGTCGTCATATAAGTGAAAT
>JAVFBX010213027.1:0-11826 GCA_034783855.1 Mopalia kennerleyi
CATCAAGTTTCTTGAACGGATCGATATGTATTGAAAAATTTATTTTTATGCATAATTGTGAATTATTAAAATTGACAGAATTTTAAACACAATATTTACAATTTTTTAGATTCAAATTTGAACTATTTAATATATAACTATATTATATATTGACATATTTACAATTTTTAACACTTTTGTATGTCCTATTCAGTTCTTTTTGTTTCTCGTTTTGATGTAAACGGCCAAGGGTGCTACTGATTGCATTTATCTATAAATTTGTATATAAAAATAAATTATTCGACAAGTTCACGCCACAGCGTAGCTGAAATACCGCTGAATGTGGCGTAAAACACCAATCAATCAATCATGGTTATTTTGTAATGTACATAACTGGTCTACAGATCATCCCATTAACGCATATGTGTTTACAAAAATAAGTTAATTTATGTTTTCTCACACCGGTAATTGTCCTACACATAGGAATCAATAATATACCACGAGACAGCGGGGCCAATAGTCTTGTAAAGTATCAGATGCTTGTGGAGAATATATGGAAAACAAACTAATGCCAGATAAAATAAATAATATGATATATGCACAAGCATTACATAACATTTTGTAAGACAAATTGGAGTTGATAAGATTGGTATTTATATTATTCGTCCTCCAGTTTTCCCGAGACACTGTCAAAGTTTGAGACAAGGAATGGTACTTGTTGTAGCTTAAGAACGTATGAACATACTGATGTAATATTTATCAATAAAAACATGTGTTTTTTTATTTCGCAGAGCCTTTGTGTTTACGTCGGGAATTCTTCTAAGAATAGGGAGGCAGTTTAAGGATTTCAAGAGACTTTTTGACAAAAGCAGATCAAACTGCTGGTATGGTAAACAGGAGCTTGTTCCAAATTTCTAAAAACATTTTGAATATTCATCTTTGAAAAGAGAAATATTCAATATTTGTCTGATACAATAGGGCTTTTCTAATGTCAATGGTGGCTGGGCCTATAATAAGTCTCTCGAAACAACTTCTATTACTGGCTTTTGAGATAAAGCTAACACTAAAAAAATATATATATATATATGTAGTTGAAACACATTTTTAAATTCATTTTATCAGCATCGTTGATTTGCTTTTTGAACATGTAAAAATTAAATCATTTATATGTATTTGCCTCTTAATGAACCCCAGTGTTGGTAACATTTGCATCCATTTACTGTATAATTGGGTTAATTTACAGATGGTTGTAATGAAAGTTAACAACTCAAGTAATCAACGTGTGCCTGATATCAGTCTCCAAAGTGAATGACCAGCTATATCTAAGCAAGATTCAGTGCTGGATCGTTGAAAGCGTATTGCCAAAGAAATGTGTGAATCATTAGATTTCATGTTTAACACTAATATAGTAACAGTGCACAAGCCAGACTGGTTGTGAAACATTTATTTGATATCATTTAAAACCATCTTTGATTCAGATTGTCTGCTCACAGATCAATGTCTAGAAGCTGTAAAAGTTAAACAGTTTGTTATACTGATTCAACCAACAGTACTAAGACTAACTCATTTACTACGACTTCTAAGGCTAAGTCATTTACTAAAACAAGTGAGGCTCACTTGTTGAATAACACTACAAAACCTCAACCTGTAACTATTACTTGTAAGCCTCCATCGTTTACTAAAGCTACTAAGCCTGCATGTTGTTCGCCATTGACCAAAGATAAACATGCACTTGAAAATTCCCCCACTTATTGGAGCCGGTTTTGTTACTAATGGTTACTTTGACGTTGATTAAGGACAAGAGGAAATTTTTGCAATTTTACAAAACCCAGCAAGCGATCGGATTTCAAAAGTACCGCCTATAAAGCCAAAATGTGGGGAGACATACATTATCCAATCTCAAAATATAAATAATCGGAAATGTGATAAATATTCTTGGATTCATTATGGTAGCTATGGGTAAAAATTAATAAATAATAAGGTAGCTCGGCGATATTGCAAAATCAAAATACCTGGTTAGGTGTATAAGGGAAAAGATATAGGCCTGTTGTCCCTCTAGAATTTAGAAAAATGGCCTATTGGCTGGACAGTTACACACATTTGGTATAAGTTCAGGAAATAAAAGTATTTATGAGCCTGCGCCACATGGACATTCTAGAAGTGACAAACCAAAGTTTGTTAGTACAGCACCGTTGGTCTTTAACTCTATTGATGAACCTGTAAGAACAGATTCTCCTATATGGAATCCTACAGAAAGTCAATCTGTAAAGAAAATATTAGTGGGACACTTCAAGGTGTCCTAAATCTGGGGAATTTATACCAGGTGAAGTAACGACATACAATAACACGATGAACATAAAAAAATGGCAATGAAGATATATTCTACCTTCATCAGTAAGCCTATTGTCTTCCAGGATTTGTTCATCATATCAGTGTTTATCCTGATATGTTAAGTATTTAAGTCCAACTAAAATGCACTCTACGTTTGCTTAGGATATTTCCATTTTAGTACTTAAGCACACCATATTTAAGCAAGCACCAGTCCTTTCCACTTGCATGTTTTATACATGAAATAAAATTTCAATGTTATCATGGTTATTTTTTTCTGGTTTCTTCTAAAGATTATAACCTCTATGAAGGACTTGTTTGACAACATTGCTGGCGATGTCGTCATCAAGTTTCTTAAACGGATCGGTGTGTATCATAAAATCTAATTTTTATGATGAATTGTAAATTATTAAAATTAACAGAATTTTAAACATGATATTTACAATTTTTAGATCCAAATTTGAACTATTTAATATATAACTCTATTATATATTGACATATTTAAAATTTTTAACACTTTTGTATGTCCTATTCAGTTCATTTTGTTTCTCTTTTTGATGTTAAAAGGCCAAGGGTGCTACTGATTGCAGTTGTCTTATAAAATATGGATAAAAAATAAATAAATTATAAATATTTTCACGCCACAGCGTAGCTGAAATACCGCTGAATGTGGCGTAAAACAATAATCAATCAATCAATCAATCAATCACTTTCTGCATGATGTTTGACATTAATCAGCCAATCAGAAGCCAATCTGCTGGCAGTTCGAGTTTGTCGCTAGCTGCAGCTTTGAGTATAAGATTTACATTATGTTTTTATTAATATGTTAACCAGTCTGTTGGACCGACGGAGTTTCGTTTAACCGGTCCTGGACAATTTTTACCAGTCAGTGACCGGTATATACCGGTAAACGGAAACACTGAGAACATGGGGCTAGTTGGCGCAATTATCAAATACTGCTTTCATATACATTTCAACGAGCAAAACAATGATTTAAATTAGGAAAAATGTTTTATTGTAAACTTAACACATAAACTTGTGATAACAGCTCATATGTTCTGAGGATTGTCAAACAAATGGAGAAAAATATATACAGATAACCTGTTACAAAGTATATGAAAACAACAGGATTTTATTAATACTTTTAAAGTCAGAAAAACTATCATGTAGACAGTGTGAGACTATGTTGTTGGAAATTCTGTCCCCTCTTTGTCTTTGGGGGAGTCGTTGAAGAACAACTTTAAACAGGCCCGGGCAGTACCCCAAACTGTTGTTGGAGAAGGGAGAATTTTGACAATGTCACTTCGTTGATGATATCAATATCCTTCGGCTCCGGTCTTACAAAGGATGCACCTTTACGCTTCAAAAATGTAACAGAGACGAAGTCCTCTTTCCTGTCCAGTGCTGTAACCTTGCCAACAAACATTGCTAAGCTCCTCTTGCACATGTATTTGAGGACAACGTATGCCACATTCTTTCACAGTAAGGGTTTCTTCTGCGGCCCAAAATAAAAGGGTCTCCAACGACAAACTAATCAGCGGTTTCGACATCGGCGTAACGGACGAGAAACACGACGGCTATACATCAGCCATCATCTGGGTTTGTATGGGAAGCCTTATTGGCGTCGGGATCGTTATCATCAGCATTGCGGTACACTTTAGACATCGACTGGGTGTTCCCTTTACTAACTTTAGACTTTTAAACCGGGAGTCTGTATAAGGGACTTCAATATACTACTTCTTACGCACCTAGCCCTTTCATACGGACATATATTCGTTTTTTGACCTTTGTGCTATTCTTCACTCATTTGACAATGGATATATTGAAGACCCTCGAGCTATTCCCTTCTTCGTATATCACTGACGCGTGGCTATCGGCTCCATAAAAGAAGAAGAGTTACATTCCCATGAATTATACCTGTTAGCTCGAACAGAAGCACACAAACGACCGTATTATAAAATAACAAGACTTTAATATATAACAATCATAAAAAATAGTGTGCAAAAGTACAAACATGTGAGAGATGTGACAACAGAATGGTGGTGGAGACGTCTTTAACAGACTAATACAAAATATTGAGAGCATTTAAACAGTTGCAAAGGCACTTTGGTCGTTTAAAATTGTGTGGTTAAAAAACAATGATGTTGAGCGGCCATATGATGGTGAGGCAGTCATTCGTTGTACAAATTTAAAAAGGATGATAAACAATATGAATGCATATATATATACAATTAAATCGGTATAGTAAAGGCTCTAAATAGAAGAGCTAACATGTGTTGCATTAAAATATGAGCCTTCGCAGAACGTAGGGATCACTCTCTCGCCAGATGCTGTGTACCCGGGTGAATATTTCTCTGCCTCAGGCACGCAGTCTACACAGCGAGTTACTTCAAATTTGCCGGCCTGCATCATGATACAGTTAGCGAACCTAAAGGAACAGGCCGAGCATACCACGTGCTGCGCCTTCCAAGTACTACGAACCAGGGGAACGCATTTAGAGACATAGTGGGCCCTGTGAACATTTAAGTTAGCCTGCATTATCCACCTTTCTTCTTCCGAAGAGGCCTCGAGGAGCATATCGGTGATGGCGGCATCGTAGTCGACCCCTTTGGTATATCCTCGAGAGACTGCTTTGACGAGGCCATCTTCATCTATATTCCCAATATCACCAAAATACTCGAGCCACGAAGACCCCTCGGGGAGGGCGGTTGACAGCACAGAAGATAAAAATTTATTACACACTGTCCTTTGTGTATTGAATGAAACATTCAAATAATTATAACAGTTATTGCACTCTTCGCAGCCACCTACAGCGTGGAAGCAGGTAAAACACTTTCTCAGATTCCAACAAGCACCGCAGACAACGGTGGCAACGTTCGAAGAGCACTCTACACAGCCCATACTACCACTAGAGACGGCATTAGAGGATCGAGCAGAGTTAGTCGTAGAAGAAGGTTGAACAATGTTACTCAGAAACTTTTGGGAGACAATCGAAGAATACAACAATATTTTGTTATTATTTAACATTTCCATTTCCACAGGCACTGTCTTGCATAGTTAGTGGGTGCGGGACATAAGGCTATCCAGACCACGCACAACCTCTTCCGAAGAATGGCCCGAGGTCTTATACAATGCAATAAGTCTGGTATACTCTCCCTCAGTCATAGTTAAGGGAAGTGCCCCCTGTTAATTGTCCTTTTAAAATGACCAAACTTACCAGGGGTTTCATCACCCTGTTGTTCTTGTTGGTGTTTAAAATGGCCTAGATGATCTCTTCATCAACATTGGGGGCATTGTCGAAGGTAGACGCGAAGAGAGTCTAGCCCCTGCCCGGCTTCGTTTTTGGCTCGCAGGAGATAAGCATGTACGGCATGTAGGGGGTAGCGCACTGACTATCGCTGGAGATGATGGAGACCTAACAGGTGGAGGTAGGGTGGTGGTAAATGGTGATGCTGTTGGAGGAAAGTCAAAACTTATGACTGGAGATGAAATCTTGTCACAAAGACTGCTACCAAAACCTTCATCTTCGGTGATTAAGGCGTCGGGGTCTAACCCACCACGCACTGTTTTAAGATGTCACCGTGTACATAAGGTGGTGACTATCAAGAGTGCCAGATCTTGGTCGTACCCTTCGGTAATGTTGTATGAAGACGCGGCCTTTATCAGCTAAATTATATCATCGTCATCGGTAATAGCGTCAATCAATGTAGGTGATAATGGAGCATCTTAGATCATCTCATCACCCTGTTGAAGTGCAGCTGAGAAGAGGATCAGAGTTGAACATTTCTCACTGAATCAATCAATCGAACAGAAGCACACAAACGACGTATTATAAAATAACAAGACTTTAATATATAACAATCATAAAAAATATTGTACAACAGTACAAACATGTGGGAGATGTGACAACAGAATGCTCCCATTTGATGGTGGTGGAGACGTCTTTAACAGACTAATACAGTTATGGTGATATATATATAATACAAAATATTAAGAGGATTTAAACAGTTGCAAAGGCACTTTGGTCATTTAAAATTGTGTGGTTAAAAAACAATGATGTTGAACGGCCGTATGATGGTGAGGCAGTCATTCATTGTACAAATTTGAAAAGGATGATAAACAATATAAATGCATATATATACAATTAAATCGGTATAGTAAAGGCTCTAAATAGAAGAGCTAACGTGTGTTGCATTAAAATATGAGCCTTCGCAGAATGTAGGGATCACTCTCTCGCCAGATGCTGTGTACCCGGGTGAATATTTCTCAGCCTCAGGCACGCAGTCTACACAGCAAGTTACTTCAGATTTGCCAGCCTGCATCGTGATACAGTTAGCGAACCTAAAGCAACCGGCCGAGCACACCACGTTCTTCGCCTTCCAAGTGCTACGAACCCAGGGAACGCATTTAGCGAGGTTGTGCGCCCTGTGAGCATTTAAGTGAGCCTGCATTATCCACCTTTCCTCTTCCGAAGAGGCCTCGAGGAGCATATCGGTGATGGCGGCATCGTAGTCGACGCTTTTGGTATATCCTCGAGAGACTGCTTTGACGAGGCCGTCTTCATCTATAATCCCAATACCACCGAAGTCACATGAAAATTTTGTCGTCAAAGATTCTGGTTTCAGAATCAACCCAGATTACCCGGTCCTTGGTGCTTCTCCAGATGGCTTGGTTTTGTGTGACTGTTGTGGTGTTGGCGTCCTAGAAATAAAATGTCCTTTCTGTGCAAAATTTGCATCACTTAATGAGTATGTTGGGATGTCTTCGTCATGCTTAGAGTCAACTAGTGATGGGAGACAACTTAAATCAAACCATCCTTACTACTACCAGGTGCAGACTCAGATTAATGCGTGTAAAACAGATATTGTGACTTTGTTGTGTGGACCTGCACATAAAGAGAATTGAACCGGACTTAAATTTGTGGACCGAAATTAGACATGTTATGAAGCAAATATTAAATTTCAGTATTTTGTTTGTTTTACACAATTTTCTAAATTGTTTGATTCTTAATTCCTGTGAACTGCATAAATATGTTAAAAAGTGCTCATAGAAATGAGATTTCACTTTTTAAAAAAATGCTACCGCGTTGCTCTCAAGGAAAAAAGCTAAGGAGGAACACTTAAGCCAATTTGGTGTGGCATTAATTTTTTTGTGGGTGTCTTGTAATTGTCCTGTCTTGGTTTGTTGCCAGTGACTTCAAGGGTAATGTCCTTCACCCACGAGCCTAGTGTGTTTATATGCACAGGAAAGTTTGTCAGTTTAGACAGTCTCCTTATATTATATAAACTAGGTTTCTTAAATACAGGAGAGGTAGATAAGGGACGAACGGTGAAGTTTGCTTCCTTTTTATAAAGACTGTTCAGTGAAACTTAGGGTTAAGGACCCTAACCCTAAGTCCGTGCCTATTTTTCTGAATTCATTTTTTTTTTATTGATTTCGGCGGATCGGACTTAGGGTTAGGGACTCTTTTACTGACAGTATTTTTTAGTTTTAGTTCTATTCCCCAGCTAACAAGTCTTTTTTTAGCTCGTGACGCACCGTAGTCTTAGCCAATCAGTGGCCGGCTGACCTTCTCTCCCTATCCGCAAGTGTCTCTAAACATTTAGTATTAAAGTACATCTTAATTAATTCAGGATTGCCCCCAATTGTATTAAGAATCTGTCAAGTAAATCAAACTTTTGGTCAACTCTCTTGCTTTGTCAGTCGTGCATGGATTGGGTGTGCTTGTGAACTGTCTGCCTGAGTGAGAGCCCACCTCGCCCAGGAAGACGATTTTTGCATAGACTTCCCCTAACTTAGTCCAGTCTCCTTCAATCTTTGTTATAAATGCGGCTTACAAACTCCGTCAATAATTTTCGTTTGCAGTGATACTTTCTGAATAGGTTCCCTGTAGACTATAACAGCAAAATGCTCTAACAAGAAATCAAAAACAAAATTAGCCGTACAGCGTAGCGGAAATAACATAATTAAACAACATGGTAACGTGATTTTTTTTTTAATTTCTTTTTACTTATTTGTCATCGGGCTACATTTAAAATAGAATAATTTTTGGTACAATTATTATTGTAGTGAAAGAAATCAAATAATTAAATCCCATAGGCCATAGACATTTAGTTTGTTTGTTTGTTTTGCGTTTAACGTCGTACTCAAGGGTATTTCACTTATATGACGACGGAGACAAATACAAAATGTACAAACAGATCTGCTTCCTGTTCCCCTTTAGCTCTGAGAACACCAGGGTAACAGAAAGCTCCTCTTTTCTGGCCTCTTACAATAGACTGAGGAAGCTGGGAGAGTATTCTACAGGACTGGCCAACCAGCTCCCCCACGGGGCTGTTGTACAAATGAGTCCGGTACAAGAAGCATATATCAGATTCATAGACTCCAGCGCAACAAACCTGCTGACACACCTAAATGGACACTGGATGTCATACCTGATCCCCATCAAGGTCTTAAGATCAAAGTACGACGTTAAACCCCAATCAAAGTGATCCGAAGAATCATAAAATATATAGTGTGATTCTCAATGGGACAGTCTTATTTTTGCCGAATCTGTAAACTCGGCTTGTACAGAATTAACCTAGCGCTAAGACCAAAGATTTCAATCCGGTAGCCTTATATAAAAACAAAACAAATCAAATTATCTCTCTTATTTAAACCATAATTCAGAAAAATTTATTTTGGTTTTCTGGGTTTTCTTGTGAGAATTGATATGAATGTTGTATCGTTTGTCCTTGGCTGTATGATAATCCTAACCACAATGATATAAGATTGGCAAATGACCAAGTTTTCATATAGCACTGCTGCAAAGGTTCAACATCAACGGTATACAATGGAGAACTGATTAAACAGTGCAGAGATGTGGAAAAGACACACGTTTCATTAGTTTTGAAAGTTGTACAAATGTCCGGTACAAGAAGCATATATCAGATTCATTGTCTGCAAGGAACATGTAGGCACAGCTATACAACTTCCTCCGTACACTGGATGTGACAACCGAAACCCATCAAGGTCTTAAGATCAAAATACGGCATTATACCCCAATCAAACTAATTTGTAGAATCATGAAATATATACAGTGTGATTCTCAACAGGGGCAGTTTTATTTTTGCCGAATGTGTTAACTCTCCTTGTACAGAATTAACCTAGCGCTAAGACCATATATAGACAAGATTTCAATCCGGTAGCCTTATATAAAAAAAAACAAATCAAATTATCTCTCTTATTTAAACCATAGTTCAGAAAAAATTTTAAAATGATTCTGACAAGGTTGATTTCTTTTTATTTCGTTTATAACCAAATAATAAATAAACCAAACAAAAGAATCAATTGGTTCTAATTTGCTATTAATATCTGGGGAATTTCATACTTTCGTGGCTTGAATAAAGAATTATAGTATCGCTAAATACCAACAAATTGAATTCAATTTATTTTGGTTTTCTGGGTTTTCTTGTGAGAATTGATATGAATTTGGTATCATTTGTCCTTGGCTGTATGATAATCCTAACCACAATGGTATAAGATTGGCAAATGACCAAGTTTTCATATAGCACTGCTGCAAAGGTTCAACATCAACGGTATACAATGAAGAACTGATTAAACAGTGCAGAGATGTGGAAAAGACACACGTTTGATTTATTTACAAATTGTTATGGTAACTTACTTAAAGACTATTTCTGCCACAGTGTCGAGATTTTCTATAGATTCCAGTTTCCTGACAAAGTCTACCACTGCCTGTGTGATGTTCTCAGGTGTATGCTGAAACACAGAAAAGAGAATTAACTAATCAAAATCTCATTCATTTTTATCTGTTTGTTTTGGTATTTTGCTGGTTTGTTTGTTTGATTGGGGTTTAACGTCGTACTCAAGGGTATTTCACTTATATGACAGATTGTCCACTTCACACTGTTCCTTGCCTAATTATGGTGGAAAACCGGAAGGAAACGTCATAAAAACCACCCCTGCGATTGTCGGAGCCACATCTTGAGACTCACTCATACACCTGAGGGTCGACAGACGGACTCGAGTCTGTGAATGGTTCTTCAAAGTTGGCTTTTAGTAAGCGCACTCGCTAACCACTAAGCCACGGTCGC
Source organism: Mopalia kennerleyi (assembly GCA_034783855.1). Lineage (NCBI taxonomy): Eukaryota > Metazoa > Mollusca > Polyplacophora > Chitonida > Mopaliidae > Mopalia > Mopalia kennerleyi. The sequence continues at coordinate 10,401 of JAVFBX010213027.1, forward strand.
AGCTCAATGGGAGAATGTACAATGCAGCCTGTGTCATTGGGGAGAAAGCGCCGACAGGGTCTTCCCATGGTTATGCAAACATATTTTTGAGGGATGGATTTGTAGGTTTTACTAAATTGTTTGCATATTTTGTCTCAATTTCGATTTTGACAAATTTTGTCAATCTGATCATCAATGAAATTTGTATTATAAAGCAACTTGGGTTTACTAACAGTAAATGCAAATGTTAGGTTATCTCACAAACTTTTAGAAGACTGAATTTGAGTTTGTTTGTTTAATTGGGGTTTAACGTCGTACTCAAGGGTATTTGATTTATATGACGGGTTGTCCACTTAACAATGTTCCTGGCCTAATTACGGTGGAAAACTGAGAAGAAACCTTGTAAACCTCGCAGCCTCAATTCCTGGTTTGTAAAACAAAACATAGTGACTTCGAGTAAATGGATAGGTATATAGCTTACAATGCCTCAGTCTTGGACTTGGGTAGCCACATGAGGAACAGACTTTCTTCTGGATGTGAAAGGAACGTCGCCCACAACGCCGGCAGTGCGTGTGGGTCTTCTTGTTCCTCTTACCAAAGCTGGATGTACCCTTGGTCTGAAACACAGAAATAATTAATAGATTTATCAATCAATCTGTAAATTATGGCGCATTCTCACAAGAAGCAAACTGGTTGGATTTATATCAGAAGTTATTCGAAATAAAATTCCATTAAGCCAGTCTCATCTGGCATTCTACTGTATCAAGTTACGTGAGTTATAATTGTTTGTTGGATTGCGGTGTAACACCCTTCCTCAGGTTATTTCCCTCTAATATCACGATAAATAACAAATAAACAGGAGTTTGTTTGTTTGTACTCGCCTGGGGCATTTAACACATCCGATTTCTCATGATCTCATTTTGTTCAACTAGACAGAGATTCTCTTGCTTATTGTCAAGTGTTTGTTATCGCTGGAATTCTATGTCTATTCCAAATGCCTGTATTTTTTACTTTTTAAATAACGATTATGCAAAAGTCCCCAAAACTCTTGATGTTGTGCCTCCTGATTTCCATCTGTCAAAGGTCGCATCTTCCAATAAACAACCGTATTAACAATACACATTTCCCACTTCATGTAAGCCCATGCTAGATTAGCTGAGAATTCATAGATTTGCTCCAGCATGGGGCTGTTTTCGTCGACAGAAACATAATAAAGCAGGTTTTCAAATTAAAAACCTGCCAGCGAAAAAATCTATGTTCTGAATAATAAAGTTATGCTGCAGTCAAATCATGTACATTTCAAAAGGAGATAATCTAGTCAGCCTTGGCTTTACTAACAGTAAATGCAAATGTTAGGTTATCTCACCAACTTTTAGATTTGTTTGTTTGTTTGATTGGTGTTTAACGTCGTACTCAAGGGTATTTCACTTATATGACGACGGAGACA
>JAVFBX010213038.1:0-11826 GCA_034783855.1 Mopalia kennerleyi
ATAAAAACTATTAAAGTGTCAGAGGTGAGGAAGATTGTAAGTATGATTGGGGTTAAATTCTTAGTCAAGGGTATTGTACTTATTTAATGACGGATTGTTCACTTGTTACTCTGCATTACTTAAAATATGATAATAGACAAAGAAGAAATCTTGTAAAAAAAACACCCGTTATTCCTAAATTTTGTGCTTGTTTTAATCCTATTACAGCTTGTAATCGAACAAATTTATGTTCTGTGAGATATGTTGATGCTTTCTAACTGAAAAACTCCTCATTTGTCTCTTAGACACAATTTCCAAGTCTTTTAAATAGTTTCCAAAATAGTAATTTTATGGAAGAATTTTAGGCAATTTAGGGTAAATGGGCTAAATTTTCCTCTTAATTATCACCTTAGGTGTCAAAGGTATTCCCAAATGGTTGATACCTAGAAAACTTATAAAAATAATTTAGTGCCCACTGTACGATTTTCAATTTGTTTCATTAAAAAAATCAGCGAACTTATGGAGAAATTGGGATTAAAACATGTAATAATTATTAGCACATACAGCTCAGGGAAAGCCAGTGACGTCACTAGGGGAAAAGAACACATGACTAGTATATAAAGAAACATCGCCGCCATTTTATTATTCTCCAAATTTTTACGCAACTGTTTAGTCTTAGCAACGAATCATGTATCTCCTGTATGGACTCGGCATTATCCGACACAGATTGGTCTGAAGGGAATTTTCCCTGTTTACGTCACAGTTTGAATAACTTGTTTGCAAAGTTGCAAGTTTGTAAGTGATTAAAAAAATATATACGAATCGGAAAAATACCGGATATTTTTTAAAAATTAGTTAGCAATATTACCTTTGAAATTGGGTCACTTTAAGTCTGATTTAAAAGCCACTTGGGAAGACCTGTAACGTCACCTTAGCCTAAAGGGGGCTTTGTGCAAGTGGGCACAGTCCTATAGCGAGTTGTTTCCGTCATTAAAGTGTGCCATTAAGGGTATCCTTATGAATATTGATCAGCTATAAGTTTGAAAGTGTTCTGGTTTATCAAAAGCTAATGAAACAAGACCGTAAAAGGATGGTTAATACAATGAGAGCCTAGTTTTGTCAAAAACAAGGCGTTGCAAGCGGTCCTCTTAATATGGTTGTTTCGTTAACGTCAGGATGAATAAAACTGTGTGACATGACTTAAAAGCGCCACTATCACAAAGTAGTGACGAACGAGGACTGTCTCGCCAACTTACAGAGCCTAACACTGGATAAATATACAGATGTTGGATTCTATCTTAACATCATTTATTTGATATGTAAATAACATAATAAGATAGGCTGAATTGCTTTTGGTGTTTTATGCACCGGTCGACAATTCAAACTGTTCGTATGTGTGACTGGAGTTAGCGTCACATTCAAGGGTATTTCACTTTAATGACCAGTGTGTGCTTACTACATATACTTACTCTGACTTGCTTAAACCAATTGAAAACAAAGAAACAGAATCTCATATAAAACGAAGTCGCCTTACATGAGTCCTATAAATGGGAGATCAGTAATTGGCCATGTTAAGGTAGGTCGGCCCCTTCGAGGTCCAAATCTGTCTGTTTTTTTTTTATTTGTTAATACAAAATTTCACATTATTAGCCTGCATTTAGTGAAACAATTATACAAAAATTCCACTTAGAAGTCCTTTAATTTTTGGTTTGAAAATTGTGATTCAGTGCATTGTCAGTGTACAGCCGCATAGTTTCTGCCCAGTTCTAGCATTTGATTTTTTGTCGAAATGCAGTTTACAAAAGTAATCCGAACTTAAAAAATTTGAAGGACTGTTTTTTTAGCTTGATATGTCTCTAATAAGCATGCCAAATTTCACGGGTGTAGCTTAAACTGCTTTCGGGAAAACAGGGTAGAAAAATTGCCTATCGATAAAAAATGAAATGTTAGAATTAGAGCAGAAACCATCCGGCTGTACACTGACAATGCACAGAATCACAATTTTCAAACTTAAAATTTAAAGACTTCTAATTGGAATTTTTGTGTAATTGTTTCACTAAATGCAGGCTAATAATGTGAATTTTCGTATTAACAAATAAAAAAAAACAGACAACGTTTTACCTGGAAGGGGCCGACCTGCCTTAATAGGGACCGCAGTCCTGTTTTCCCTAACGATCTTAACATAAGATCAAAGGCCGAAAACTGACACGGCCCCAGTCACTTAAGGGTACAAGATTAAAATTTGAAACATGACAATGTTTTAATGCGTCTGTTAGGAAAGGGGTCAATTATATTCCTTTGTCCTGTAGGTTTCATCAACCTTAATTAGCTTGGAAACATGAAAATATTTTAATGTGTCTTTTAGGAAAGGGGTTAAATATATTCTTTGCCCCAGGTCGGATAAGAAGGCTAAAAACAAACAAATTTTTATTGACAAATATTTTTTATAAACAAAGTAGTTAAGTCCTCTCCACAAATTGGCTCTGTTTTCTGTTGACAAAATGTCTTATTTATACGGACTGTGAAAGTGTTTGCTAAGGTGGGCGTCTGTGCCACTTTACCGTGCAGGGATTGTACATTTTTTTAAAATGTAAGCATAGATTTTTAAAAAATCAAATTTAATATTGGTGCAATTGTTGATGTTTTAGAGTTCTTTGTCAATATTGTTGGTATGACTATACAGAGAACAGTGCTCCCAAACCTAAGACAAAAGAAATGCAGTACTGACGTATATGTGGGTCAGGTAAGTAAGTCAGGGAGCTTATATATCTACATGTACACTTTTCTGAACAGTAACTTACTACTATTAGGATTCTTTCAATATTGTCAATTTCTCAACAAATACATCTCCCAACAACCAAACCAAGGCGATCCCCAGCCCCACCCTCACACACGACAGGAATTTCGCCGCACATACGTCAGACTTTCTCTATTTCCCCAACATTATCCAGACCCCAGATTTCGCATCCATATAGCAGTATTGGGAGAATGAGTCTGTCAAACAAATACAATTTTGTTGATATTTTTAAGCTAAACTGGTCAAAAATGCTATATAGTTTGAATAATGCTCTGTTCGCTTGTTCAGCCATGTGCTTAGCAGCAATGTTAAAACAACCGTTGAAATTGAACATTATTCCCAAGTAACAAAACGTTTTGACTATTTCTAATATTTGATTTTCGTACAACCATTCAAAGTTTACCGGTGACCATTTTTTCTGAAAAATGCATACTTTAGTTTTGTTTATATTAACTTTAATTTTCCACTTTGTGCAATACTGTTCCAAACTTTTCAATAGACATTGTAGTCCCTCGGGAGACTCAGAAAATAACAAAGTGTCGTCCGCAAACAATAGCATAAATATCGAAATATCACCAAGCATAAACATATCATCATTTCCCGTATTTAAACTTATTTCTATGTCGTTGATAAACATCAAAAACATATAAGGAGACATAGGCTCACCTTGTTTTACGCCCATTTCTATATCAAAGTAATCAGACATCTGATTGTTGTAACGTACACATGCTTTTACCTTACTGTACATATTTCTAATCAAATTAACAAGTTTGCTACTTATACCTTGCTGGAGTAATTTGTCCCAGAGAAGAGGCCTGTCCACTCGATCAAACGCCTTTCGAAAGTCGACAAATCCAGCATATAGTTTTTTTTTCGCATTGAGTACATTTGTAATTAACGTTTGTAGTATGAATGCACAGTCTATTGTACTTTTGTTCTCACGGAAACCAAACTGTTTTCCACAAAATAATTTATTTTCTTCACTGAATTTGTTTAATCTGTTTCTGAGCATCAATGAAAACATTTTAGCAAATACATTTATAAGTGTAATGCCCCTATAATTGTTGGGGTCAGAGAGATCACCTTTTTTTGGAATAGGCACAATGATACCCCTTGCCCATACTTCTGGGTATGATTGGGTTTCTAATATAGTGTTGCTTATTTCTAATAAGTAAGGTGCTAAGACTTCTTTGCAGTCCAGGAATAACTCAGCTGGTAACTTATCTTCCCCAGGTGATTTATTACGTTTGAGCTGCCCTATTGCATAATGGATTTCGTTAATAGTAAAATTTCTATCTAATTCGTCGACAGAGATAGTGCTTTCTTCGCCGTTGATTTCGACTCCATTAAGATTTTTTGGCTGGTCGTCTATTTCGTCTCGTGTTGAAATGTCCTTAAAGTAGTCAGTCAGGTCTCTCATGTCAATTTCTGTTTTTGTGTCTTTGGTACCGTGTTTCTTCATTTGTTTCCAAAAGTTTCTTGGTTCCCTATTAGCCATCTCTTTCAGTCTTACTTCTTCTCTTTGAGAATATTTAGCTTTAGCGTTTCTCTTAGCCCTGTTGTGAGCGTTTTTGGCAATGATCAAGGTTCTCAAGTTAACATCACATCTACTGGCCTTATAGTTCTTTTTTAATTTATTAAAAAAAAAATTCTCCTTATAACATTGGTCGTTAAACCATGGAGATGTTTTGACTTTCTGTTTCTGATATGACGGGTGGTATGTTTTCCCACATATTTGAAACGCTATGTCATAAAGTCTATTAGTGAATTGAGTAATGCAGTCGGTTACGTCTTTGTCTAGTTTCAGCTTATGTATTATATGTTGTAGTTCAGTATTACCGTCTAGAATGATATTTCTCATGTCGTCGATTCTATCAGGGTCCCATCGTATTCTATCGACTGTCGGAAGAATGTTGTCTATAACGTTTGGAAGAATATCTAAAGTAAATAACAGGGGTACGTGGTCAGAGAATTCAGAGGGGTCGGCTATTTCAAATGATGTTATCCTATCAAAATTGGCTTTACAGGTCAAGAGATAGTCAATGACACTTTTTCCGTTTTTACTATGGTACGTGTATTTACCGATGTTTTTATCTTTGTCCAATCTACCATTCACAATTCTAAGATCTGTCGCTTTGCAGAGGTTTATTAATTTATTTCCGAACCCGTTGACTGTCTTGTCTAAAGAATGTCTGTCTTCGACATTGAACTGGTCTAATACAGCATAATCGACGGGTAGGGTGTCTAAATATCTGTCTAAATGTATGTTCTCGATAGAATCGCTCTTGACCCCGGTTCTACAATTTAAATCCCCACAAAGATACACACAACCTCTTTGCGAAAAATTTGAGACATTTGTTTCCAAGATATCAAAATAATCAAAATTGGGATCGAGGTAATTGTAGCTTTTTGATTTTTCGGGTGGCATGTATAGAAAACAGCAGTATATATCTTCGCATGAGTCAAACTTTTGCTTTGGAAGACTCACCCATAAAATGCCTTCTTTGTGTGTAGATAGAATTGATATTTTATCTTTAAGTGCATTTTTATAAAGTAATGTAACTCCACCACTGTGCCGTTTCGCTCTCCTGTTATGTTTAGAACCTGGGCAGTGGTGGCTAACAAAACCATCTATTTTTATATTATTGCAATCTGTGGCACTTAACCAAGTCTCTGATAGAAATACTAATTCATAACCAGAAACCAGAAATAAAATTTAGAAAGTCTGAGTCATTTAGCTTCTTTTTCAGTCCCTGAACATTCCATGAACAGAATTTGAGCTGCTCCCCAAGTTTTCCCTATTTCCAGTCCACCTCAGGGCCTTGATAAAGTTTATTCTCCACATACAGTCTGTCCCCCACTAACACGGATTTGTTCCCTTTTCCCTGTTCACGTTTTTTCACACCCAATAACTTTTTCCGACGTTCCTGTATTTCCTTAGGAAACTGCTCTCCAATCCCGAATTCAGTGCCTGCTAATAACTTGGCAGATTGCCTGACTTCTTCCCTATCCGGGTAAAAGTTGAATTTGGCCACAATAGGTCGTATATGGCTAGATCGGGCTGCACCTATTCTATGTACCCTGTCCAGTTTGAATCGTTCTCTAGCATTTGTTATGTTTAGTTTATTTGCACAAAAGTCTAATACAGTTTCTGTACATACCTCGTTTTCTTTTTCAGGGATGTTGTAAAACATTAAATTATCTCTCATTTGACGTGTTTGTAGGTCCAGCAATTTCTCGTGAGTCTCTGCACAGTCGCGTTTTACAGCTCCCATATCTCCTATCCCACGTTCTGTAGCTGTTTGCCGTGCACGGATTTCTTCCACCTGTGTTGAATCATACTGCCTACTACTCTCTATTTCCACAACTTTTTCGCTGAGGCTCTTTACGGTCTCTTCCATACCACATAACCGGTTTTCGATGGACCCAACCTTTCTTTCGATTATGTCAAGCTTTGTTAGTCGATTTTCAATTTGTTCAAGTCTTTTGATTATCTCCTGGAACATTTGCCCGCTCATAGTAATTCCGGGAGTCTGGTATTGTTGGTGTATCTGTTGTTGGGGATAATAAACCGGGGTAAATCCACCAGTCGCACCTGGAGAATATGGATCGGACGCCATTGGTAGCCTCTTGTTTACCTGGGACTCGGACTCAGTCGGGGAGAGTTGACAAACTTTTCTTTTGTTGCGAGTTTTCTTTTTCTTTTTCGCACTTGTTGGTTCACGATTTGGCATTTTCCACGCTGTAGATTTCAAAAATCACCACATAAACTACCATAATTATCACGTTAAGAGGATATTTTAACTTTTTGTTCCTACTTTCTACCGAGCTACAAAAATCGTGTCCAGTCACTCGCGTATATGACCGTTTGGGGGTGTATTTGAACTGAACAGTAGACATGGACAACAAACGATTTCCCAAGCCGAGTCCCTTTTTTAAACAAGCAAAGTATACTTTAGAAAATTGACTTAAGACTGTCAAACGAACGTTTTCGTTTTTCAATGATAGCGGCAGCCAAATAAAATTGAATATCATAATATGGGTTAATTATGTTTATCCACGCCTTTAGTTATTTTCTTACCGCAAAAATATATTTTGGAAAGCCCAAACCACGCTCTGAAAATGAATTCTTCCGCGGCAAGTGGACCAAACTGATAGGTATATATATGGGTGGATGTTCACCTGACAACTTTAAATCTCCAATACGTACATACCCAAAGGTAATAACCATAAGAAAACAAAATGGGTCGCGAACGCTTTTGATAAAGGCCAAAAGGGATCACTTTAAATGTGTATTCAATCTGGGTGTTAGAAAACACATTTAATCGAACTGCTTGGCCCCAGCAATTCACAAAGGTGTGATCGAAATGAATGATGCCGATGTCACTAAAATTTTAGAGTTAAAACTGCCATTTAAAGACATTTTTTTAAAGTATGCATTCAAAACATGAATGCAATATATTAAACTCTATTTCGCCTTTTCGTTCAATTAAAAAATATGTTGTTTATTAAATCTATAGGGACTAATCTCAACGCAATCGGAAGTTCAACCCTTTCACACGTTTGTGCTGTTTTCTCGGCTTTCATTTTTCTTGATTTTAAACGTTTATATCGCTTATTTCTCCTAAACTATTTACGCGTCTAAATCTAGTTATCAAAAACATCCGCTATATACACATATAGAGACTAAAGTTGATAAACTCCATGATCAACTGTGTAAGACCTCATTTCGTCCATACTGGACTCTGACAAAATTGTTTCTGTTGTCAGTTTTTTTTTTACCATGGAGCTATAAAGAGACGAAGGAACAATTGACCCACATGAAAGTGCCCGATAACCGATTCTGATGTAGAGATTAGCATTGAAAGTGCGAAGGCTTTATCAGCTCTTTGGGATTGTCCGAAGAAACTCGGAATCATCAGCCTTCACGAGATCTCAAGCTCACCTAAGGCTTGTGTATTCTTAATTGATTGCACAGAGCTACCTAATCAATGTACAGAATTTCAAAGAACCTGGGATTAGTATAATCGCGTAAACCCCAGGTTTATTATAATCCCAGGTCGAATCGACGGTGTCTTCCGTTAACGTCGACATTCCGCTGACGCCTATTCAGCTAACACATACTCAGGGGATTAGCGTACCCTCAGCTGGGCATCAATCCGGTCAGTCTGATATGTTAATCCCTTAATCCCGTCTAATCTTTAAACCATGAGTGATTTGTTTTCAATACCAGTGAAATGCCAACCTTCGTTACTGTAAAATCGGGACTTTTCCAACAGCGACAGAAGACTTTGCCACTCAGACCTAAGACTAGATGAGCAACCTCTGTCATCTTTGTAGCGTAGATACAGTTTTTCTACGACGGCACATTCTATCCCTCCACTAAACAATTTAAGCAAATTTACAGTATTCATGTCCTTGTACACGGTCAGATGACGCCACTCGTATTTTGTCTTCTCAGGAAACAGGAAACGTACACAAGAGTGTTTCGTCTCCTAGAAGATGCCGCAATAGCCAGAGGGCTGACATTGTCACTTTCCTATACTTAACTCGATTTTGAGACAGCTGCCCATAACGCTGCTATTGATGTAAGTAGTCTTCAATTGATTTTTAAGACAAACATATTTCCTCGGAGTTGGTATATAGAATATTTTCAGGTGTTTTTATTTTAACTAATTATTTTCTCCTTTTTACATTGTAGATATTTCCTGAAGTTGACCTAAAGGAGACCTATTCCACTATACACAATGCCTTTGGAGGAAAGTACAGGCCTTGGGAATGGCAACATCTTACCAGTCCGATGTAGAATTGTACCGATTCAATCGAAGAGCTGCTGCCTTGCCCCTTGCCCCCATCGCCTCAATTGATGATGTATGGTTGGCCGCCCTAGCTAAATCTCCATACACTGAACCAGCACGATTATTTGCAGAGTACATAATTGAAACTTGGATTGGCTTTGAGAAAAAAAATGTGGAATCATTTTGAAACTGAAGGGCCGCGAACTACAAATCATCTTGAAGGCTGGCATTCTAAATTAAATAGACGTGTTAAAAAGGCACATCCAAATTTATTTGAATTGATAACAGTTGTAAAGATGGAACAGGCAGCCAACGAAGTAAAATTGTTACAAATAGAAAAAGGAGCAACGCCACAATTAAAAAAAAAAAGAAAATACAGAACTCTGAACGACAACTAAATAGACTGAATAAGATGCTGTCGAGACAGGAAAACTTCCTGCTAGAGTATGCTGATTCAGGAGCTCATCTTTTATCAATTTAGTGTAAACCATCAAATGCTTTTTTGACAGCTATTGTAAAAATGTAAATAATTGCTCTTAAATAAATAGATATAAAATGTTACAAAATATTTGTATGCTTCGTGGTTTTCATTGTTTCTCAATCGATACCACCTGCGATGAGTTAAGTTGATACCCGCTAGTTAATACCTTATAATCCGTATATTCGTATACGTTAGCGGAATGTCGGCGTTAGCGGAATGAACCGAATCGACAGATAGAAAAGTTGATGTCTAAAGGCGATTTTTATTTGTGACGCTATATGTCTCTGGTGTATAAATCCGTTGTTAAAGTAAATCTTTGTAGTTACCGGTTTGGAATATCGAGGTGCTCTTCTTGGATATTATGCTGGTTGTTATCACTTCTCTTAACCTCAACTAGTCCTGTATTGTGTATTTGAACTGATTAACATCATACCGCTCTGCAGGAGATTAAGAGCTACTCTCAAGAGTGGTACATAACGGCCACTCATATACAGGTCGAAGTAGGTCGAAAAAAAGGTTAAATTAAAATTTTATGAAGAACCGTCCACAAAACTGACTACATACTGTAAAATCGAAAAGATCCGATTTGGCGTTTAGAAAAGATACCAGTTATTAAAGAAGATGTGTCTCGGGAAAGAGGGGGAATCTATAGACTGTATACGGTCCCATGACGGATATCTTTTTTTTTTTCGAAAATCCGAACAGAATGCCAGTAAACAGTAGATCTCATTTGATTAAAACCGGAAGCGGGCGCACCTCCATGCCTTACGTACAGTTCGCTTTTGGTCATGAACCTAGTACCATTTTGAATGTCAAAATGTAGTGATATCCGCTTAAACGGCGTGAACCGTTCGATGTAATTAATACACACGGTAGCAAGGCTTTGGCATGATATGCACTACCAACTATACATACCATTTCAAAATTGTAAAACACCCAAACAAGTGTAGAATATAAAAATCCTAATTATCCGTATTGAACTTTAACCACGCAAGGCTCCGCACTTCTGATAAACTTTATTTTTGTAGGCTTCTATACTTGTGCTAAACGTTAATGATGTATATACCTCAACATATGTGTGTACACCTTGGAAGCGAAAGAGTCGCCATTCTGATCTCAACTATCCCAATACGAAATAATGTGCATCTTGGTGCCCAGGTGCTTCCAGAACAAAGAGGCAATCAAAGCCAATCAGCTTGTGGTGTCTTTATGACCTGTAACTGCCCTGTCTTGTTTGTTTTGTCTTTGATTATATATTATTGTATTTTTACAACAGTGAAGAAATCAGAATCACACCGAAAAATATTCAACGAGCCTAAATTAATACAGGTATTACGTACGCTTATAACACCCTGCTACTTTTTGTCCTATTTTTATTTGGAAAACATTTACATCTAGAACTAACTGTTTACACATAGAAATGTTTTTTTCTGAGTTCTTCGCTTTGGTAGACTGGGCTGGAGAAAAATGGCGACATATACTCCACGTCAGTCTTGTAAATATCTTAGAAAATAGGTGATAACCCAGAGGCTTATCGAAACTAAACTGTTTAACGGTGCTGGTATTAACGTACTGAACGAAAGCTTGAACCTGGGAATACAATATACAGGGATATGAAGCTCGGTCTTATCCAGGCCCAATGCACATTAATTCAAGTACTCGGTATTGCTCTCATTCGTCCGTTTCCGTTAAGCGTTCGGAAAACTGGTGAGCTGGACAGTTGCCAATGCGCATGTGCATTACTATGGTGATAGATAGCTCACGAGAGTCTCCCTCCTTCACGATTGTTGTTGTTTTAAAGGTCCACAAAAACACATAAATATTTGACATATACGGAATGTGAATATACAAGCACGATCAGTTACTTCTCCTCTATCGTTTCAACGTTAGTTTTGCCGAAAAACAAGTATAATTGAATCCACTCAATACACCCAATGACTTGGTCAAAAAGACCTTAAAATATTAAAATATACTTTTTGCTTGAATTTGCAGTTTTTGCAGTCTAAAAAAATAACCAAAATACTAATAGTCTGGATTACTCCTCCTTACCCCTCGTCGCTAAATACATAGACTCCTCTATTTTCACAAAATCTGGACCAGCATACGATTTCTGCACATATTTTCCTCCTGGTGTCAGAAAGCTATTCTTACAAAATCCAAACAGCAGAGCAGAAATATTTACAAAATCCTTTATATCCCGTACAACAAGTGACTGGAACTCGCTTCCTGCAAATATTCGAGCAGAAAGCTCACCCGCAAAATTTAAAAAATAAAATACATACCCCATTCCACTCTTCCAAAGTACCGACTTGGTACTACGTAAGCGACCGACTAGCTAATGTTCTGTTTATTGCAGACTTCGGAATGGTTGCAGCAGTCTAAACGTTGACCTATTCCACTATACTACATATGCATCAACTTTAATTATATATGCGGTCACAATTTAAAATACTAGTATGCAAAACACTACCTATTAAAATGTCAAGTGTATTACAACCACCGAACCTATCTGATTGAACAGGGTAAGTGACTCATATACAACGGTTTTGACTGATTGATGATCTTTATTTAGAACCTCGATAAACTCCAACAGGTAAATAGGCCTAGCTCTTTCCGTGGAGGTCGAGTACCAATATAACAATAAAATGTTTAATAACTACAATAAAAATTAGAGCTGTAGCGACAGCTATATAGGATTTCGATAACTATTCAATTGTCTATGACGTTTAAATTCGACCAATGGTAATAACAACCAATCGACAAATATCCAA
>JAVFBX010213060.1:0-11825 GCA_034783855.1 Mopalia kennerleyi
ATGTGAAATTCTTTTTCACAAACAGTTTTATAGGTGGCATGTCTAGAAGGCATTGTGGTTAAACATATAGTAGTCGTCAAAATGCAAGCCATGTCCAGCCATCTTTGAACACTGCTCTTGCACTTCTTTTAAATTATTTCTCTCTAAATAAAGATGCTATATGAATACAACGTTGAGGTACCACGGACCCGGATCACCTGGTGAGAAAAGCCGAACGGACAAGTACCTTTAAATTTGGCCATAACATTTGGTCTTTTACTAAGGAAAGCTGACTGCGTATACATGTAATTAGATTTATCTCTACTTGGTCAATACTAATCTGATCTACGTCGTGGCGGCAGTCAACAGGTATACAGCGGACTGAACTTATCGTTAAAGCCTCGTGTTCCAACTGCGTAGATAAATCTTTACCAGTCTTCTCTCGTCTACATCACTCTAATGGGGTTAGCCATTGAAGCTGGCAGATGTCTTTGGCGTTATATTAGCAGCTAAACTTCCATAGTATTACCGCACTAACACACATATTTGATCTAACATTATATTCGTAACCAAACATATGTGTTGATTGACCTATGTAACCTATTGTCGTAAAGCTTATACCAACGTATACTCATAAAGTCAACGAGTGAAGGTGTGCCGCTAACATATGGAAAGGAAATACGTAGAAGGAAATCCTCTTGCGATAATTTGGATGTGGTATACTATCAGGGTGTACAGAAATAGTTAGTCAGGTAAACAAATAAACAAAACCGCGTGACCGCCGATTATGCGTTTAATACAGTAAAGTAATGTAAGAAACAAAGATAGTGAATGCATTTTTACTGAACCGTTTGGGTTGTTCAAGAGACACTGGTCAGGAGTCAGGATGGTAGTTGTATTAGACACACACTTACTATTACCTTTTATTCAGAGTTATTACAATAATATACCTACCAAATATATATTATAGCTTGCCGGTTATCACAGATTGTTTTATTATGCTCTCTGATGACCTCACCATTAAGACAGCCAAGATTATTTCTCCTGTTTACACAAGGGGAGATAGAGTGTTCCAATCGAACACATATCTACCCGTATCAGTCAGAAAGAGGCTGATTGGTCGGTCCTATCTGCCTACTTTCTGCTATATATCTTGTGTCCTTACATTTGTGTGGTTATCGGCTGTCCGTTTGTGCCAAACTAACTCAATCAACTGAGAGGACTTACAAAGTATGTCTGAAGGCTGATGATAAATACGATGAGCGTATCCTGAAATTCACATTAATAACCGTGGCTGTGGCGGCTTTATACATTTTACAGACCATCTGTTATTTCCCAAATTAACTTATAATTTAGTTTTAATAGTAAGAAATTAAACAACAAACAGGCTGGGAACAACTAATTACACCATAAGTGGGATGTTGGACAAACAAAATGGGATAAGTAAAGTCGGACACAATAACGAATATGTTCTGCGGCGATGCCGTGAGGATTACACAAATTAAGATGGGAGTAATTACTGTTATAGTGATGCTATCTATTACAGACAATTTTGATCGAACTCTTATAACTGACAACACAATAAACGAAGACCAAAATTCCCGAGATAAAAAAAGAATTGGTTATCAGTTTAATCAAAAGTCCTGGGATAAATTAGGGTGACGAAATTTTCAGTAAGCACAATATTTTCGCCGGTCAGGAAAAAAAAGAGATAAAGGGAAGCTGGTTTTATTCTTTCAGATCAATTGTCACTATTTAAAGCAGAGCTATTATAAATCTCTGGTTTTTTTACCACTGATTGTAAGATACCTTAAGCCCCAGTAAGCGTCAAGCGACTTTATCGATTGAAGCATATACATGTATGCGTGATTGACAGAAATGTTGGTACCGCTACTTCAAGCTGACCAACCTTCTATTTGATATTTTGCCTGTTAGGTGGTCGGTATTTATTGCTGGTGATTTGCATGGTGTTTAACTCGATGGTCATGGGTTCGATTCCCGGACGAGTGTCAACCTGCTAAATGAGCTATGAACTATTAAAGAAAGTCGTTTCCCAAAATAACGCAAATACTGTTAATATTTACTTTCTATAAGACACAAAATTCATTTATATGGCTTATTGTTAAACACGTATATACATCTGCATTACCCATTGATTGGAAGTAGTTCATGTTGGATTCTTCTGGATCCAAGCTCATGTATAGGTTAATTTTAAAACGGACTGCAATTCATTTGCGAAATACATGTAAGCACTTTATGTTAGTTCTGTTACCCATAAGATTATACTATCACTCATAAAGGATACAACGTAAACTAAAATCTTCGATTCGGTCTATTCAATCCCTTTTCGATATTTAAATCGAATTCATGCATTGTGCCCGTCACATTGTGACATGAGAGATGACATTCAGAAGTCTTGATCACCAGGCCTGTTCCGCGGAGAAGATTCTAATGTCTAAAGTTTAATAAAGGCTTAAACTGTGTTAGCAGTTACAGTATCTACCTCAGTGAAAATAAGAAAAACAAGACCAAAATTGGGCAGGAATCTTGATTCCGACGAATAGTGTAAAACAATCAGAAAGATTTAACAATTCATACATAAGGCGCTTTTCCAAAGACGGTATACGAGGCTATGAAATCTGGCGAGAAACAATTGTCACAAATCGTATACATCAGAAGAGTGTCAATAAAGAGCTTAAATGTCCCGTGCACGTGGAAGCAAAGCAAATCATTTATATACATGTATCACGACTGATCACAAAACCACTGGTTATTAGTTTACCAGAATGACTGATATGCTTCAGCGACATCCAGAAAGAATGACCTTTAAACTAGATTGTGTTCTGACAAATAGTTCAACACACGGCCATGATGGGGTTTATAGAATTGGGGTTGAATATCTTTTATCGCAGTCATTTAGGACTGTCCCGTGTTCAAATAATTCAAAGTCCTTAATCTGAGTTTGTTTTTCCATTTTTTTTCTAAATAGGCTAGCGCTTTAGCCTTGAACCATTTAACTGATTCCAGGGTAAAGTCACGTCCCAAAGGCTGCACTGTACATAGAAACCCCACATTTGATCACTTCTGTTAATTAGTTTCGCCACCCTCACTTCGACTATACCTTATATGCTTCAGATACTTTGCGCAGGATGAATTAAGACTGTACATATTATTTTAACCTTGAACAATTCTTGACGCCCTATGTAAATACTGGTTGGCTGTCCAATTGCAAGCAATGGCAAGATTATCTGCCCTCTGACACCGTCATACACACACCGGAAACATTTCAAAATGTTCAGCTTTCTGAGCTAGTAGAAACCGGTTATTCTTAATCGATAAAGATATCTTCTTTCCTTTTAACATCAGGAATACAAGAACCTGGACAGAGGAAACCATATGAGAATCAGGCTCATATCGAAATTCAGCGTTACTCTCGTTATAAGAATACAAAGCGCGGTCAACAAAATCAGGAAGAGGTTTATGGAACTAGCACAGGTAAAGTGGCCTAAAATAAAACTGTCAGTTCTTGGTAATGATGCATACACATTCAGAACTATGATTGTCCAAAACATAAATTACCAGTAGTCTAATCGATGAGAGAAATGGGATAGAGATATTTAGTTTGTTTCGATGTATTCATGAATTCATAGATGGAGTTTAATATATTTCACACGAGTTAAGATGTGTCGGACAAAAATGGGCCGGAAGATAACAAAAGAACAGACATCGGCGCACCTTTGTCAGCCCTTTATTTGCGTTCACCTGATGCATGGGGTTTTGACTCCATCTTCCCCGAAAGACTAGTGAATGATTAGTCTCATCACAATAATCATTCACTACAGATTGCAACTCGGCAGTAGCCCTTTGGGTTTTTCAGAATCTATCTTTCTGGCCAAGAATACTTGACACTACGTCTGTTAACGTCTATGGGAAGGATGATGTGGATTTGTCAATGAAGTAAAATAATGAAAAAGAAGCATCAAAGTGAACTCTTTGCTTTTCAAATTCTTTTTTTTCTCTATCAGTTTTGAAAAAAGAATCCATTTTTGTTTCTCTGTTCATCTTGTCAGGAGACCTGGGTGATTATAAACCTCAATGATAATGTATAATGTATATATTTTTTAAAATGGAACACACTGGCACAGGGATGTAGATTAAATAAAATCGATGAATCATCTGATGCTCTAGTTAACTCCCAGACAAGTTTTTAAATAAACCTTAATCTCGAGTTGTGTTATGGGTAATTTATAGACATCTCGAGAGAAGGTAATGACCATTAATTTGCTGTATAAAATATCGTTAAAAATGTAGAATTTTCAGAACAGAATTTTCGGCAAGGGTTATGAATACATCAGTCTACAAATTAGTATTACTGAGATACAGATATTAACCAATGAATATGCATGTAAAATGAATGAGTGTTATAACCTGTCTGATACAGAGGAAAGTTTCGCCTAAACAAGTAGGTCCTTTAGATTTTTGTTTCTCTTGTATGCTATTATAGGTTTTTGTGAGAGAGGAGAAGACTTTTTACAGTCCTATAAAAGGAGACTAGCAAACTAGGTGCCTGGCTGGTCATATTGGCAAACAAATACAATTATTCCTTTTTTGGATCCTTTATTTGCTTCCCAATTGAAATTAAATGGATACAAAGTTTGAAGAGTTTGGATCAGCGTTTCTGTTTGGTTTCTTCCTCAAAAGGAAAAAATTGTGTTTTTTCAATTGGCATGATTTCAAAATGATCCTTAACCGAATGAACAGGGCGAGCGAAAGGTTGAGCTATTTGGGATATAAGATTGGACCTAATGGAGCTCAAATGATTGTTTGCTCTAAGGCGAAGGGGTTTTTTGGTTTCACCAACCTGTTGTTTCAGACACTTGTTACAAGTTATAAGATATACCACATGTTCTGAATCACAATTCAAACTGTCTACCAGTGAATAAACATTTCTAGTTTGTTGTTCAACACAGGAGGTTTTATCTGCTTTATATGTATCTAGTTTGCATCTCACCTTCATACATTTTGATGAACTGCCTGACATTGTCACAGGGCGATTGTGCTATTTTCTTCTAGGAGCTGACTCTAGTCCTTGTTCTCATTAATAACTGTTTAGTTGTCTGAGGATTTGGGATTTGATAAATATACCCCATGACGACCAAGTCAAGCTTGTACATCTATTGTACCTGCGAATATGGGAGAATGGAATCTGTAAAACTAAAATCAGACATCCGCTATATGTAGCCATCAACACTCCGTCTAAATGTCAAATGTCCTTAACTACAGCCTTCAGGAACAGCTAATTAACGACCGAGCTAAATATACACATTAATTGTTCTTAACCATCAGACTTGAACACGTCTGAAGAAATTAACTTTTTCTATAGGTATAACAAATCTTCTGGTATCGCCATTGGGTGCTATACACTTCCTCAGTGCGCTTCACAATCTACAGTAATTACTTCGAGATTCACTGAATAGGGATGAGTAAGAGGAAAGGTCGATTTGACAAGTTAAGCGTCGTTAGGTTGTGCAGATGAAATGGTTTCAGTGAACTGATTCTCTTCTTAAATATACATCTCTACGAGTTCCAAGTTACACATAGGAAATATATCAACAAAGATCTTCACATGACGGTCAACAAATAAACATTGGCCGCATTTTTATTTGGAGCTTATTAATATCGATAAAAAATTAAGAAACGAACAGTAACAAATGGTACATTAGCTCCTTTGTTTAATACCGTAGGGCTTTCAGGACTTGTTAGTTTTTTCCCCACTTAACAGGTTTCTAACGACAATTACAATCTGTATAGACTACAAACAAGTGTCGCTTAGTGGATACTTCACAGGAGCATCAATGGAGAAGTAAAAGGCGACCCACGTGCAACCGAAAAAGATCATTCTGTTGTTTTTATTAAGAGCACTGTTTCCATATTACTGAATTCTGAAGATCCACATTTTTTGTGGTCTTGATGCATAGGCCAATTTCTAAAGCCCTCTTTCGGTTCGTCAGATGTAGAAAGAAACCATACATCATATTGTTTATAACCGCACCTGACTGAATGTAACCTGATAGACTACAATCCTCAAGTGAAAAAATCGTAGCTCTATTTAAGCGGAGTCTTAAATTTGTTTTATTTCTGTCCTTATTGGCCACTGCCTGACCAGCGAACAAGTAATCTGTGCCAAATTCCATAGTTAAGTCACGTCCCGAAGCTCCACTTTGCCCTCTAACTCAATATTTAATCACTTCTGTGGATTATTGTAGAAAGTTTGCTTTTATCTTTATATTTTGTAAGGAGAAAATAAGGGTTTATATTTTATTTTGACCTTGGATAATGCATTTTTTAACTTCCCATTGAAATAATTGCCGAGCCTCCAAATGATCAGGGAAAACAGCTCTCGGCCTCCGTTGACCAACCTTCACCCCAGCACAAATATGGATGCTGTTTGAATAAAGTGTTAATGGGGAAATACTAAATCCGGTAATTTCCCAACACATTTTTGCCTGTCGCACCAGTACAATCCCATCATCGTTTGACTTGGACAAACGATAACCTGTCGGTTTAACGATCGAGACTGAGTAAAACACACATTAGAAGACCAACCAGGCTAAGTGCAGTGACCGCATTTGGGCTAAGTGCAGCGTATTGGGAATACAATACACCGGGTCGAAGCACAACTTTAATAGCAAGAGATATATTTGACATAATTGATTGATGTTTAATATCGTTCGTATATTGGTATTCCTCATACATGTATAACACGAATATACCAATGTCTTCGGTAGATGGCGCTGGGTACTGACCTTTAGGATGTAATATGGGGTTGTAGGTGACCCATGACGCATATAGGATATTCGTCATGTTTGGGGTTTGGGAATTTGTGCTGGGTGTGTATAGTTGTTGGTACTGAGCTGGTAGTTGGCATGCGACGTGTAGGAGATGTGGCACACGTACTTGATACTGGTTATATAGGTGGTACGTGTCCTGGGATTGGTTCTGTGTAGGTGTTACTGGGCGTGAAGGTGGTGTGGGATATGGGCTTGATAAGCCTACATGAGTGTACGGGCACATAGGTGATGCTGATAGTGTAGCTGGTTCATGGAATGGAAGTGGAACTTGGTATATAGTTGGTACTGTACGTGAAGATTGTAACGGGTCTGTAGGTGGTAATGGACGTGTAGGTGGCACCAGCGAAACTACATCGACTATACCAGGGCCATATCCAATTTCACAAATTTCGAATTTTAAGTTTTATTTGTTAAAATTTCGAATCTCCACGTTTTTCTCAAGTCATATTATGGATGTTTATCTCGCTGGGATTGGTCCAGGTTAATGTGATCTCCAACTGACAGACTAAGCCAAATAAATTAGCACGTCAACACATTACAGAAAACGAATTTCTGGTAATATTCATATAACGGTAATGCTTGCACTACACCTCCAACGTTACACAAATATCTACGGTTGTGGACATTCGATTACGGTACATGAACACATTTTGAAACAAAAGATAAAATAGAAACAAGTGTATCCTATTGCAGTAACGAGAGCGTGTATACAACTCGTCTCCAAGATAAACAAAAGAACATACATCGGTGCATTTTTGTCAGACCTTTATTTGCGTTCACCTGATGCATGGGGCTTTGACTCCATCTTCCACGAAAAAGGAGTCCCATGCCCATCTCTCATCACAATAATCATTCACTACCAATTGCAACTCTTTCTGGCCAAGAATACTTGACACTACGTCTGTTACAATGTGATTGAAATATGATATAAGTATGTTTTGATCATGCTGTTAAATTCCCTCGATAGCATAAACGACTATGGGAGGGATGATGTGGATTTGTAAAACAAGTAAAATAATGAAAAAGAAACATCAAAGTGAACTCTTTGCTTTTCAAATTCTTTTTTTTTCTATCAGTTTAAAAAAAAGAACACATTTTTGTATCTCTGTTCATCTTGTCGGGAGACCGGGGTGATTATAAAACTTCCCTGATAATGTATAATGTATATATTTTTTAAATGGAACACACTGGCACAGGGATGTAGAATAATTAAAATCGATGAATCATCTGATGCTCTAGTTAACTCCCAGAGACAAGTTTCTAAATAAACCTTTGAGTTGTGTTATGGGTAATTTATAGACATATCGAGAGAGGGTAATGACCATTAATATGATGTATAAAATATTGTTAAAAATGTTAAAAAACAGGATATTCGGCAAGGGTTATGAATACACCAGTCTACAAATTAGTATTACTGAGATACAGATATTAACCAATTAATATGCAGGTAAAGTGAATGAGTGTTATAACCTGTCTGATACAGAGGAAAGTTTCGCCTAAACCAGTAGGTCCTTTAGGTTTTTGTTTCTCTTGTATGCTATAAGGGGTTTTTGTGAGAGAGGAGAAGACTTTTTAGGTACAAGATTTTGACATTCCTGTAAAAGGAGACTAGCAAACTGGGTGCTTGGCTGGTCATATTGGCAAACAAATGCAATTATTCCTCTGTTGTACCCTTTACCTGGTTCCCAATTGAAACCCAATGGATACAAAGTTTGAAGAGTTCGAATCCAATAAGCCTCTCTTTCTAAGCCTTTCTATTTGGTTTCTTCCTCAAAAGGAAAAAAATGTGTTTTTAATTGACATGATTTCAAAATGATCCTTAACCGAATGATCAGGGAGAGCGAAAGGTTCAGCTATTTGGGATATGAGATTGGACCTAATGGAGCTCAAATGATTGTTTGCTCTATAAGCCGAAGGGGATTTTCGGTTTCACCAACATATTGTTTCAGACACTTCTTACAAGTTATAAGGTATACCACATGTTTTGAATCACAATTCAAACTGTTTACCAGAGACTAAACATTTCTAGTTTGCTGCCCAACAAAGGAGGTCTTATCTACTATGTAAGTATCTAGTTTGCATCTCACCTTCATATTTTGATGAACTGCCTGACATTGTTACAGGGCGATTGTGGTATTTTCTTCTAGGAGCTGACTCTATAGTCCTTTTTCTAATTAATAGCTGTTCAGTTGTCTGAGGGTTTGGGATTTGATAAATATACCCCATGACGACCAAGTCAAGCTTGTATATCTATTGTACCTGCGAATATGGAAGAATGGAATCTGTAAAACTAAAATCAGACATCCGCTATATGTATCCATCAACACTCCGTCTAAATGTCAAATGTCCTTAGCTACAGTCTTCAGGAACAGCTAATTAACGACCGAGCTAAATGTTAACATTAATTGTTCAAAACCATTAGACTTGAACACGTCTTAAGAAATTAACTTTTTCAATAGGTGTAACAAGGCTTCTGGTATCGCCATCGGGTGCTATACACTTCCTCAGTGCGCTTCACAATCTACAGTAATGACTGTGAGATTCACTGAATAGGGATGAGTAAGAGGAAAGGCTGATTTGACATGTTAAGCGTCGTTAGGTTGTGCAGATAAATTGGTTTCATTGAACTGATTCTCTTCTTAAATATACATCTCTACGAGTTCCAAGTTACACATGGCAGTCAACAACCAAATAAATATTGACCGCATTTTTATTTGGAGCTTATTAATATCGATAAACAATTGAGAAACGAACAGTAACAAATGGTACATTAGCTCCTTTGTTTAATACCGAAGGGTTCTTAGGACTGGTTAGTTTTCCCCCAACTTAACAGGTTTCTACCGATAAGATACAATCTGTATAGACTTCAAACAAGTGTCGCCTAGCGGATACGTCACGGGAGCATCAATGGAGAAGAAAAAAGCAATCCACGTGGAAGCGAAACAGATCATTCTATTGTTTTTATTAAGAGCACTGTTTCCATATTAATGAATTATGAAGATACACGTGTTTGTAGTCTTGATGCATAGGCCAATTTCTAAAGCCCTCTTTCGGTTCGTCAGATGTAAAAAGAAACCATATACACCGTATTGCTTATAACCGCGCCTGACTGAATGTAACCTGATAGACTACAATCCTCAATTGAAAAAATCGTAGCACTAATCGGAGTCTTAAATTTGTTTTATTTCTGCTTTTTATTGGCCACTCCCTGACCAGCGAACAATTAATCTGTGCCAAATTCCATAGTTAAGGCACGTCCCGAAGCTTCACTTTGCCCTCTAACTCAATATTTAAACACTTCTGTGGATTATTTTAGAAAGTTTCCTTTTATCTTTATATTTTGTAAGGAGAAAATAAGGGTTTATATATTATTTTGGCCTTGGATAATGCATTTTTTAACTTCCCATTGAAATGATTGCCGAGCCTCCAAATGATCAGGGAAAACTGCTCTCGGCCTCCGTGGACCTACCTTCACCCAGCACAAATATGGATACTGTTTGAATAAAGTGTTAATGGGGAAATACTAAATCCGGTAATTTCCCAACACATTTTTGCCTGTCGCACCAGTACAATCCCATCACCGTTGGACAAACGATAACCTGTCGGTTTAACGATCGAGACTGTGTTAAACACACATTAGAAGACCAACCAGGTTAATTGCAGTGCATTGGGAATACAATACACCGGGTCGAAGCACAACTTTAATAGCAAGAGATATATTTTATTCCCTTGTACACAAAACCAGATACAAAAGCAAACTGCATTACAAATCTTAAAACAGTTAAACAGCTTAAGAATATCAAAATCACAGTCTGTTAATAATTTATTTCATTTCTGA
Organism: Mopalia kennerleyi; assembly: GCA_034783855.1. NCBI lineage: Eukaryota > Metazoa > Mollusca > Polyplacophora > Chitonida > Mopaliidae > Mopalia > Mopalia kennerleyi. The sequence continues at coordinate 10,669 of JAVFBX010213060.1, forward strand.
ACCTTCAAATACTGTAGAGCGAGAATCAATGAACGTTTTAAAATACCTCGGTTTTTTGACAAACAAATCCAATAAAACGAGCCAGTTAAATCATTCAGTAAACAATGAATCACATCATACAAAATCATAACTCATAACCTTGACATAATTGATTGATGTTTAATATCGTTCGTATATTGGTATTCCTCATACATGTATAACACGAATATACAATTGTCATCGGTAGATGGCACTGGGTACTGGCCTTGAGGTTGTAATATGGGCTGGTAGGTGTATGTTTGAATTCTGGTGAGCATTAGCTGAAGGAAATAAACCTCAATCAATCAATCAATTGGCTGGTAGGTGACCCATGGTGCATATGGGATATTCGTCATGATTTTTACAGTTTTGATAGCACATGCTTACGCTGACTTGGGGATCCCTTTTCAGCGGATTATTAGGCTGTTGGTTTGATCAGTGGGACCTGGCTATGGGTGAATGCCCCCATAGGAGCCGAGCTTAAGTATATACGGAGCTGTGGAGTTACCGCATAATTGAAATATACTTCTCGCCGACCATGGGATTTCCTGCGACAGCTCAAACAATTCCTATCGTGTCCACACGTATTCCGAAACTCTAAGAAACCAGTTGGGGAAAGATCGCACAATCGCTTAAATCCAGGTAAATAACAAGATTTGTTCAGGACTTGATTTGACAGATCTGCTCGTTGCCGCCATGTTTGAAGTCATAGATATCTTAATATACCGCGAGGATAAAAGAACGAACAATAACGGGACATAGGAGATAGCTCAAAACATAATGAAAAAGCGTTAGCGAGATTTTTGTCCACATTCCTTTGGACATTAAGTAAACAATAGATTCATTATTAACGTCCGCATATCTTATACCCACCTTTTCTACTACTTGTTGATGTAAATTATGAGTTAAGCGCTTCATAATCACTAAATTATACTAATCGGTGATGTATTCACCAGATAATAATTGCACAAATAGGGCCAGCTGAAAAGTATCAATGCGAGCAGGTTTTCGTTTGTAAAGGTTTCACAAATTTAGAATTTTACAACACCTCCAATGTTACACAAATATCTACGGTTGTGGGCATTCGATTACATGAACACATTATGAAACAAATGTAAACCAAATCTGTAACTCCCCCC
>JAVFBX010213071.1:0-21666 GCA_034783855.1 Mopalia kennerleyi
ATATACTGAACCGTGAACCGAACCGAGAGGTGTGAACCGCGATTAACCGAAATTTCGATTAATCGTGACAGCCCTAAGTAGCAGTGACATAAAAAAAAAACATCGAAACAATGTACAAAAAATTTTAACCAATTTTTCTTTCTCTCTAGAAGATTCATCAGCTAATTTCAATGTCTTTGCAATTCTCTGCGATTTCTCAGTGTCAAGGGGCCCAAAATGTCTTTGGGATGTTTGATAAAGCAAGAACTCCATATTAGGGAATAAAATGATTATGTTGGTTCCTTGTTGGATTTTGATTTATTGATTGATTGTATTTTTACGCTGTGCTTAAAGTTATTTTACTTACATGACCACGGTGTATTCTAAAAATAATTGACACTAGCACAACCAAGATTTGAAGTGTTTCTGTAATGTTGGAAAGTTAATTTTCCTCCAGTGCTTAGTAAAGACAGAATTGGTTCTCTTAAAATCATGCCCTTAGCCAGAGGGCTGAAGTGTTTTGATAAAAATGATAAGTTAAGTTAAGTTAAGATAAGTTAATTTTCCTCCGCGGGCTAAAAGATATATTTTGAACTCTGTGGTGGAATCAACGGATCTAGAGTGTACGCTCTAGAGAGTGTATGCTTCTGGTCCACATTTCCCTCTGGGGTTGCGGGTTTGATTCCGCAGACAGTATGTGGATTGGTATGCCCAGCAACTATTGAAAGGTTGCGTTTTTTCTGGGTTAATTCATCACCCAGTTTTTCTCCCACAATAATGCTGGTCAATGATCTGTTATTGGGATTTTATCCTGTTGATCGAACATCGGATAAATAAATAAATTTGTGTAACTTACCTCGGAGGTTTCATGAAAGTCAAACGCTGAATGATCTGGTTGAGGAGTGAGTGAGTTCATCGCTGACGACTGAATACTATGGGACTGAGTGAGCTGAGTTGTGGGCGGCTGAGAACGACTAGGAGCACGAGTCGGTTCATGATTCTGAAGCTGGTTATGCTGCACTTGACTCACTATTTGACTCGGCTCATGTTGAGAATGGTTCTGCAGTTGTGTTGGCTGAGAATGATTTTGACTCGTTGTTAAATGAGAATGTTCATGGGGAGTGTGACTCGGCATATGTGACTGTTCAAGTGGCGTTTGGCTCCGCATATGTGACTGTTCGAGTGGTGTTTGGCTACGCATATGTGACTGTTCGAGTGGTGTTTGACTACGCATATGTGACTGTTCGAGTGGCGTTTGGCTCCTCATATGTGACTGTTCGAGTGGTGTTTGGCTCCGCATATGTGTCTGATCATGTTGAGGATGAGTCACCAGATGAGACTGATCATGGGGTGTTTGGGTGCCTAAACGGGACTGATCATGTGGTGTTTGGGTGCCTAAACGAGACTGGTCATGTGGTGTTTGGGTGCCCAAACGAGACTGATCATGTGGTGTGTGATTGCTCAAACGAGACTGGTCATGTGGTGTATGATTACCCAAACGAGACTGATCATGAGGTGTATGATTACCCAAACGAGACTGATCATGAGGTGTATGATTACCCAAACGAGACTGATCATGTGGTAGTGGTGTATGACTTTGCATACGACTTTGCTCATGAGAAGCATGACTCGCCAAACGGGGTTGCTCATGAGGTGTATGACTTCGTAAATGAGACTGGTCATGCTGTGAAACGGGCATTCTCGTTTGGTCATGAAGAGATTGAGTCACATGACTTGCGAGTTCATGTGGCGACTGATTGAGGAGCCGAAGCTGATCTTGGTGTTGAGCGGACACTTTGTTTTGGGAGTGAGGAGTCATTCTGGCTTGTGAATGGTGTGGATGAGTTGGTAAATCTGCAAGCTCGTGTTGAGCGGGACTGGGTATCCTCCCTTGGTCAAGGTGAGAATGACTAGGGACACGGGGCTGATCATGAATACTATGGCTAGGCATTGTGGGTAATCCATGCTGAGCAGGACTGGGGATTCTCTGTTCATGCTGCGAACGACTTGGCACTCTGGGTGGATCCACCTGTGCGTGAGAAACTGCCATGACGCCCTGTTCATGAAAGGAGTGTTTAAGGACTCTTGATTGCTCTAACTGATGATTTAGCATCCGTGGCATTGAGAGTTGAACTGGACTTGGAATTCTTCCCTGATCATGATGGAGATGACTTGATGCCTGACCGTTTTGGACTTGCATTCTCTGGTGTTCATGATGTGGGTGAGTGGGAATTCTGGTTTGTTCCATCTGTGATTGAACCAATTGAGAGGCTTGGGTATGCGGCGGAAGTTGTTGTTGTTGCAGGTGTATGCTAGAATCACCATGGTAACTATCTGCCTGACTACTCCGATGAGGATTCACCGACATAAACCATGGTCTCGGACAATCGTTGGTTGTTGTGGTAACTACCCCAGAAGGAAACAAATTCATTTTGCAGACGTTTTTCAAACGTTTGTCAAACCTGAAAGACAACAATAATCAATCTTAAATTTAATTATTGAAAATCCCAATCACATTTATATTTGTCATACGTTTATGTTTACAAAGCATCGGGGGTTCATAGATATCCAAATATTGAGTATTTTACGGGAAACAAATCAGTTTTTTTTATGTCATATTGAATTTTGTTCAATTGTTAAGGTTCTAGTAACTATTTTTATCGTACTTTAACATTAGAAATGGAGTCTGAAGTGTTTTTAACATGATGCTTTAAAATGATGTCTCAACTTGAGTTTGTTCTCCAGCTTAACTACCCATTTAGGGTTGTTAAACTGGACTTCTATGAACCCTTGAGCATACAAGCTTTCAATCTTCATGTAGACATACTTAATGGTGATCTTTTGACAGTTTACATCAATTTATTGAATGCCAGTAAAAAGGCAGTATAAACTGTGAATCATTTTTAGAACAAATATTAACAAGCTGAGTAGCTAGCAGGTCCACCACTAGAGGCTTTTTTGGAAAAAAATATGCTCATAATCCCAGTCAAATCACCTTTTGGAAAAGTGTGAAGAACATGTAGACAATACGTCATCATATAAGTGAAATATCGTTGAGTACAGCCCTTGCAATTGGCTTCGGCATTCGGCAAAACTTCAAATTGTTGAAAAAAAGTTTGTGCATTTATTAAAGTTTGATGAAAACCTCTCTTCGTGAGCTTCAATATTTTCTAGAAACATGGTGAGATGAGGTTTTAACAGTCTCTCCGCATTGCCTAACCTGTCTGGGTGCATGTTATAGCTCTGCCCATAAAATATTTTGAAAGATCTATTGAATACTAAAAGCAGATTGGCCAAAACATCAACCCCACGTGACTAGATTATGTAATTACTAAATATAGTTTATCCAAGTCAGAAGTGACAAAGTGCTAATCCCATGATTGCACCACGTGCTGCTTATCTTCTTTTGATTATATTACAATTAATTATGAATGTTGAATTTCTCACAATATTTGAATTGCAAGGGCTGTTCAGTACGACGTTAAACACCAATCAGACAAACAAACAAACAAAAAATCAAATGTGGACATTTATCTTTTCATGGAAAAAAACTTGTCATGCATTTTCCATTATTAATATTCAGGCCTGTGCTGTAATCTTTTACGGCATAACCTTAACATCGGTTGGGTCCAACAAAACAGTGGATGACAAAATTGGTCAAAATCAGTAGCAAAATGCAAATTTAGAAAAAGACTGCAAACATTTTAGGAAACCTATAAATCGGTCCACCTAAATTAAGTTTGCATAACCATGGGGAGACCCCGTTCTGTCCGTTCTCCCCAACAGCACAGACCTGATATCTATGTTTTATATGTGAACCTTACACCTTCTGGATAACTCCAGGCCTTAATTTTTTCACGCGAACAACCGTCAGGTTACGTGGAGGTTAAGCAAACCAAAATCCCCGTGTCGTCGTTCACGCAAACTTTAAGACCAATGTAGGCCTACATGGTGTCCACAGAGTATGAGCTCCAAGTTGTAGCAACACAATGATTTTCACACGCTGTCAGAAATATTTGTTATGTTAGACTCACTATAATCTAACTTTATTTAACTATGAACCATTTTTTGCTTCACTTATGAAGTAAATTTGAAGAAAAAAACCAATTGTTTTACTCATTAAAAGTGTACCACAGAGATCGATAAACAGCACCAAATAGAACAGCTACAACAGGCTGTGTTAGCTGTGACCTGTTTGGCTGGCTCTGGCTCTCCAAGGATTAGTGTCAGTTCTAACTGTTTACGTGGTATATCATTGTTGTATACCACGAAAACCGGTGATCGGATGATACAAGTACCATTGACACTGTGTATGTACTATTTATAAAAAAATATATATCATATGTATTCAATGTATGTTCAATTTGACATGCCTTCTGGCTGAGGGAAGTATGCTCATACATGTAGCTTAGTCTTGTTGTCTTTACTTTACATTAGAGGAACAACAATTTTTACACAATAAAACAATTTACATTGTTAAATTTCAAAAGTCACAGAAATTTCATCCTCTTTAATGGAACTTGAAGTTGCTGTTAATCAGGCAAAATTAATGATTGAATAGAGATTTTCACATTCAAATAGCCGTTTATTGGTTCTGTGGACCGAATAAAAAAAGACAAGCTAAGCATTTACGGTCTTGCTGGACCCCTTGATCTCGATTTTCAGATCACCCGTTGTATTTAGCCTCTTGTGCAGATGAACATAAATCTGTACCATATATATGTATATATTTTTGGAAAGTTTAAATACTCAGAATTACATATATGTTTATATTGGTGAAAATCCAATAGTTCTAAAAATATTTCAAAATAAGTAAATGTCAATAGACGGTAATTTTCATGGTTCTCGAAATGCAATAATGATAAGACTAGATATATAAGTTGACCGAGTAGAATAGTCCTTGGACTAGTAAACGGTGCCTCATTTAAAAAAAATTGAGATAAGAATGAACCCAGTGGATTTTTTTGTCTATCCTACCTTGGAAAGTCTTATAAAAATGTCAAATATAATTTTCAGAAAACATTAAAAAAAATCTAGGACAAACCTATCAAAAATGAGACACCGTTTACTAGATCGCATTGTGCTCTTTACAATGGTACAAATTTGAAGTTTCTAACATGAATAGTTTTCTAGAAATATGCTTTGGAAAATATAGAGTCTATTCTATTTTATGATGCATAGAATTCTGAATCCTACATTCCTCCAAGTTTATTTAATTCTTACATGTAATTGTTATTTTGCAGGATTATTTCCATATTGATAATGCGACTGGTTCAATAAGTGTCAACTCTGCTGATCTCGATCGAGAACTTGCTGAAAAGATCTATTTAACTATTCATGTAAAGGATTTAAATGCTGTGATTAACCCTGCTCAACAAACAGCTACAGGTAGGGCTACTCGTTAATTAGTTTACCCTATTTCAATTAAAACTAAATTGCCAGGACTGAACAGTAAATATCTGTCACTTATGCAGAGTAGTGTCGAGTCTGTTTAAACTTACAAGTGTTATACTGTTCATAGTCACTTTGAACACAACACAAAAATTATTTCAGAAATCTCTTGAACAGATTAAAATGTTTGGTTAGTCATCAGTCTTGTGGTGTCCATTGGCCACAGTTTTGAAAATGAAAGTAAGAAGCATGTGGAATCTATGAGTGAATCTGTATCACTTCATATTGACATAAGTGCCAGTTGATTGTTTATCTTCTCCTGATGGTCAGTGAATTGACTTGACTTTCACAGAAAGTTTAACCCCAAAAGAACTTGAACAAAAATGTCATCTTGGGATGTTACTTCAATGCAGATACCATGGTCAACCTTTTGTTTGATAGAAACTAGAAAAGTTTTGGCTGGTTAAAAATGATACAGACTTCTGTCATTATTTTTCATTGCAGGCACTGTTACAATCACGTTATTGGATGTCAACGACAACGCCCCGAAATTTTCTCAACCTAATGGCTATTCTGTGAATGTCTCAGAAAGAGAATCAGTAGATTATGACGTCCTCATTGTGTCCGCAACGGACAAAGATAAACAACAGACTGTTTCATTCAAACTCAACGACACAGAGAATAACTTTAAGATTGATGAAACTTCAGGTATTGTACTCAACTTATAAGTTTTATTGAAGATATAAATGTTTTGCTTGATGAACTTCAATTGTGTCCCGTGTACAGTCAGATATGATATATTGTGTCTGCAACATTTTTCGTAAATATTTATAAAACTATATTATTACCAATCCTGAAGAGTAATGTGGATTTTGGTTAGGATTCTGTAAATTTGAGCATCTGAAATGTAAATAAATGTGCTTCAGAGGAAACAGAAATGTTGAACATATCAAGGTTACATGTGAAGAACTCAAATGCTTTGAACGATACATTTGCTACTTAGCTGCACAAATCAAGTTAATATTTATGGAAAAAAAGATGTTTTATGTACTCTATCTATACTCTTATAGGTCAAATCAGCTTAATGAAGAAACTGGACAGAGAAGTTCATGAACAGATGTCATTCAGGGTGATGGCCATAGACAGTGGAATCCCAGCTATGTCTACCACGGTTAACGTAACTGTGACCATCCTAGATGTCAATGATAACAACCCTCAATTTGTCAACCCTGATATGACAATACAAGTTGAAGAAAATACGCTTCCAACGGACAGTATTTTTCAAATTAATGCGACAGACCAAGACCTGCCACCTTATGGGACTGTCCACTTCTATATTGAATCCGGTGATCCGGATGACACTTTCAAGCTAAATGAAACAACTGTAAGCTTTTCTGTTGAATTTAGGGAAATTATGTTGTCTTTTGTTCAAATAAACAGCGCTCGTGTATCCATCTAAAAATCAAGTTTGTTGAAATGGGATGCATGCAGGCATTATTTTTTCCTCAGGCAAAATTATTTTTTTTAATTGATACTCTACTTGAATATAAACAACACCCTGCCTGATGTAAATATCCAGTGTTTATTCTGTCCTAAATTGAAAATGCCAGGGATTTTTGTTGGTTATTCTTTATTTATTGCTAAACTGGTGTCATTTTGCCACAAATTAGTTCAATCATTGAGAAAGTGATAAATACACTGTTTTATCTGATGCTACTTTCTAGATGAGAAAAGTATAGAGCAAAGAATTGACAAATTAGTCATAGCAATTCGCTATTTTATATTATCATTCACAATATTTATTTCTATATTTCACCTCATTTTTCACCAGGGTGAATTGTTTTTGAAAGAGAGGTTAGACAGAGAGGAGAAATCCCAGTATGTACTCCGGATAGAAGCTAGAGACAATGTTGATGGAGAGCCAAGCGATAGAAGGAATAACTTTACACAAGTGACGATCACTGTTAGTGATGTAAATGATAAAGCCCCAGACTTTAATGGTACTGTCTTTAAAGTTAAGGATCAATTATTTGAGAACGCAGCCAAGAATGCCTTTGTCTACACTTTAACTGCACAGGATGGGGATGAGGGAACCAATGCTGTTGTCACGTACAGCCTAGGAACAGACACCAATGCTACTTCTGGAAACGGGCAGCCCTTATTTATAATTGATCCTAACAATGGTCGTATCAAGGTGAAGGAAACATTAGTGGACTATGCTGGCATGTGGTACCTGACTGTCATAGCTACAGATAAAGGAACCCCGCCCCTTTCTTCCAGTGCCACAGTAGAGGTGGAAATTCTGGACGTTAACAACTACTCTCCTGTTATTGACAAGTTTGATGATCCCATCTTCTTTACAGAGGTAAGCCTGTTTCTACATGTCACATGTCTGAAAGACAGTTAGCAATCATCAGTCAGTCCGAAGGCTGTCCAATGATCCCAAAACAGTTATCTATTATAACATGGCAAAGGAATTAATTAATTATCTTAATAAGAAATGTTCTATTAAATTTAATGATCCCCAAATTAATGATTTTGACATTTGAGGTAGCTCATGTGTTAATTGTAGGTGTCACATTATTGAAGATTGGCACCAGGTTCAGTGTTCATTCTATTAAAGGGAGGGGGGGGAGTATTGCATGGAATACTGAAAATGCTCATGAGAAAAGTTGATGCTTGCTAGGTATTTTTAAAAATGACCCATCATGCCCCCACCTGTTAGAGCTATTAAGTGAACCTTTCGGCATGCCCATCTAGAGTATGGGATTCAGATGGTTGTTACCATTTTTCACTTACTATGTTAGCTCTCATATCTCAGACACTGACACAAAGTGATGAATTGGAAAACATGTTTTTATCATTATGATATGTCTTCAATTTTATCACAGTTTGAGGTGGAAGAGTGTAAAAATGGAAACTTTTCTGCCATAAACATTGGTAAAATTGGTATTATATTATAGTGAAAAAAAACATTATTTCTTAACCATGTTAATGAATCAAAAGCAAAGAAACATTATTAGCTGGGGATATATCAGTGTGTTTGAACAAAACATTTAACAAACTACAAAAATGATAAATTTATATTTTTAGGTGGCAATTGGTAATCAATCTGCTTGGAACTTTACTGCCAATGATGCAGATAAAGGGGTAAATGGAAAATTTACATTTCACTTGACAAAGAGTCGGGGAGAAGAAAAAACTAGCGACCCATATTTTGATCTTGACGAATTGGGGCACTTGACAACGAAGAGAGGGATTGATTATGAACAGACCAAGTCCTTTACAGTAAGTATACTTACATGAACATGTTAAGAAATGATAAAAGATCTGAGTACAACGCTTAAATTAATTAATTCTGACAGGAGTAAAGGTGTTGTTTCAATAGTCAATAGGTTATATGATAGATCTGAGTCAAACTTAAAACTGTTGAAAACAAATCATATGAGGAAAGTACCCTGTTGAGGAATCAACCAGCCAGTCTGTACTCTGTTGAGGAATCAACCAGCAAGTCGATACTCTGTTTGGGAATCAACCAGCCAGTCTATACTCTGTTAGGGAATCAACCAGCCAGTCTATACTCTGTTAGGGAATCAACCAGCCAGTCTATACTCTGTTGGGGAATCAACCAGCCAGTCTATACTCTGTTGAGGAATCAACCAGCCAGTCTTTACTCTGTTGGGGAATTAACCAGCCAGCCTGTACTCTGTTGGGGAATCAACCAGCCAGTCTTTACTCCATTAGGGAATCAACCAGCCAGTCTATACTCTGTTGGGAATCAACCAGCCAGTCTATACTCTGTCGGGGAATCAACCAGCCAGTCTATACTCTGTTGGGGAATCAACCAGCCAGTCGATACTCTGTTGTGTTTTTTTTTACCTTATATACAAAGCCATCTCTGACATGTGACGCAGAGGAAAATGAATTCAGAATCATACAGGAAAGAAGGAATTTAATCCATTTGTCAGATTGATCCAACATTTGAATATGCTTGTGAGATTTCTCAAGATTTAAAATAAACAAGATGGTGACTGCTATTCCATATATTTAATTGAGCTTTCATCATCATATTTTGCATTTTCTCATTAGAGCAGATTTAGGCATTTAATTGGAAAGGGATGTTTCCATGATACATAAATATCATTTTGAATTTTTTCTTGATAAATGTAATGACATTTGTGTTGAGATTTTAATCTACTTTAATGCTTTTACTTAAAAATTGGTAAAAACCATGATTAGTCCACCATTATGTTATAATTTTGATGTGGCAGTAAAAAGAAAGAATCCACTCTCAGGTCACCAGCTCTGGAGATCTTTATCGGAGTTGTTTCTATACTTGACTATACTATCGTATTACTAACTGTGTTACTAAATATTCCTTGAAGGCCAGGAATATTTGATTTAATCTCCAGGTGTAAACTAGTATTAACTGGTATGTACATTGTCACTACATGCTGTTTGAGATGTCTGTAGGGTCACCATATCAACTCAGGAGTAATGGGTGTGCAGAACATGTCTGTGTGAGTTTGTCCAGTACATCAGTTGATGCATTGTTATATTCTACGGTTCTACCAGCATTATTAAGTCTAGAAATATATAGCAAGCTCACAGTTATTGATCAGTTATTTCTTTTTTTTTCTGCTTTACTTAACAGCTTTACATTCAAGTGAAAGATAGAGGAAGTCCACAAAAAAGTAGCCCAATAACAACAGTGTTTATTCACATCACGGATATTGATGATAACCCACCAGTATTCGAATATCCACGAGACAAGCCCACCATGTTTAATGTTGAAGAGGGAGCTACAGGTGTCATAGGAACAGTAAAAGCCTTTGATTTGGACAGCATCAATACATCAGTAGTCTGTTATTGCTTCCAAGGTAAGATCACTCAAAGATAATCAAACCAAAGCCCAAGTTAGGTTCAGTACAGTCTCCATTAAATTGTTGGCTCTTGGTGTGATGGATTTGGTGTGATAGAAGGTTTTTTATAAAGCATCTGTTGTGATGTTTTCTGATAGTGTCATCAATAAATTACCACTTTGTATATACTTGTATTTCTCTTAATATATCTCACCGGATCTGTCAAATTTCCTGAGGTAACATATATTGTCCAATATTTTGTCTTGAGATGGTGGTGTTGTTTTGGTTGTACAAAGCTATCTGGGCTCCTCTGTGGCCACATTGCATAATCAACTGGCAGACCTAAAAAATATGTGAAACTTGGGAACTTCGATCTAGATCACTTATTACATTAGCGATCAAGAAAAGCAATAAAAGACAAAACAAACAGCACTGAACAACAACTGTGCTCATGTCATTTTATTAGAGCACACCTTGACTAGAGCATGATTCAATGAATCCCAGTCAACCCAAGAAATGCAAATATTATTGTTTTAAGGTGATTTTAAAACCAGCTTGTATGATAAAATAAAACTGCGCAAAGTTGACCAATCAAGCTACCTAAATACAGCACAATGCATTTATGACACAAATAGTTGAAAAACAAAGTACGTATAAAATGTATTATGTTTGTACTGGATAGCAGCCATGCTTTTCATGAAGGCTTTTATTACTACATCAGAGATTTATGACTGTTCGTATACAACTAAAAAAGTATAGATACCGGTACTAAAAATAAGACAAGAATAAGATCTTTTTTGCCATCAGGTATATGAGCGAGTCACATGATGTGGCTCTGGCAGTCGCTGGGGTGTTTTTTTTACGAGGTTTCCTCTCAGTTTTCCCCCATAATTAGGCAAGGAGCAGTGTGAAGGGGACAATCAGGCGTCCTATAAGTGAAATACCCTTGAGTACGACGTTAAACCCCAATCAAACAAACAAACCCTTGAGTATGATGTTAAACCCCAGTCAAACAAACAAAGCATTTTTGCAAGCTGTCAACTGGCTGTAATGATTCTATGAACAATGTAGTGCAGCGGACTAATCCAATCAAGGAAGGTCTCATTCACGAACTTAAATCTATCTGGTAATCCAATGCTGTTAATCACAAAGCCACAAGCTACATGTTATGTGAAAACTATATGATTTATTCACAGGTGACCATGCAAATTTCTCTCTGGATTTGAAAACTGGGGAAATATCATTGTTGGAGAAGATTGACAGGGAATTGACCCCAGATCCTAGAGATTTAGTTATTAAAGCTTTCCAGAATTGTAATTCATGTCCATCTCGAAGGAAGAGAGCCATAGATGCGCCGGCTGCATATAATGAAACTGACCCCACGCTGGTGTGGGTGCGAGTGAATATCAAAGATATAAATGACAATAAGCCTGTGTTCAAATCTCCAGAGATTAGTGTCGGTATAACACGAGATACACAGTTTGGAGATGATATCATCTCTCTAGCAGTAAGTACTCTCTCACATACATGTACATTTATCAATATCACTTTGAAGACCTATTTTCACTTTGTCGTAAATATAAATTGTTTAGTCTGTCCATGTGTTAAATAATAAATATCACAGGTTATGGACACATGGGCAAAATTAGTAGTCACAAAGAAATTGGAATTCTTGTAGAAAAAGTAGTCATTTATTCAAATAAATTAAGAATATTTAACACTATTGTTTTTTATTTTATTTTTTATGGAATGCACAGAAGTTAGATAAGCGAAATGTAAAGATTGTGTTTTTGTTTCTGTGTCTCGTATAGAGAAATGTTTCCATAAATGGGTTTGCTCTGCCGAACCATCAAATTCTCTATTTTCTTATACCGAACCTGTTCCTATTTGTATCTTTCTGGTAATAGAATTTAACAAATCTGTATTATTTTGTAAAGGAAAATGTGACAATCCTGTATTTTCCTTGATAGAAAACGTTAAAATCTGTATGGGCTGGATTGGATAAATTTGTATATTTCTATTTGAAAACCGTAAAATTTTTACTTGCTTGTAGGAATTTGTTTCTGATGCGGATAAGGATAGTAATAATACCAGACATAGCTACAGCTTGAAGGGTAATGTTCTAGCTGAAGTGGATAACCTTGAGGGAAATCCCACTAGTATGTTTAAAATATTGACAACAGGAGTCGTGAAGGCTAACACCTATTTCAAAAACAACTGGTTTGGTTTCTTCTCCTTTATGGTGGAAGTCCGAGATACAGCTGGCAATAGCACTGCTAATGTTAAGGTAGGTCAATGAAACATATTTTATGTCCCCTTTTTCTTTGGCGATAATAGTGTTCTAGAAATAAGTGCAGTAATTGCCAAAATATGAGCAGTACCTGTAAGGCCATGAACTACTTATTTGGTCTCCATGGTGTATTGATACGTTAGTGATCAAAACAGTGATATTACTTTATTCTGTTCAAGCACAGACTGCGCCTGGTGTCGTGGCTTTATGGTAGAGAGTGCGCTTACTAATCCTATTTCGATTTACCGCTCACTGGATCGAGTCCATCTGTCGACCCATCTGAGGTAGTCACATGATGTGGCATCCAAAATCGCAGGGGTGGTTTTTTACAAGGTTTCTTCCTGGTATTCAACTGTAATTAGGTATGGCACAGTGTGAAGTGGACAATCCGTTGTTATATAGGTCATTTTAGTTTGTATTGTTATGTTTTACAAGAAATGAAAATACCCTCGATGATTTTTTTATGTATAGTATTTTTTATTTTAAAGCATGAAAATAAATGATAATTTTCTTATTTTTTTTTTCAGATTTACCTGATTAACCAGGATCAGCAAGTGAAGCTTGTGATCTTGGATTCCGTAGAAAACGTGAACAAAAGCAAAGCCATTATTGTGAAGTAAGATATATCAATTACAATACTGACTTCATTTAATGTTTATAAAACTGTTGTCACTTTTTTTTTAACTTCAAACAATTAACATGGGCTCAGAATCAGGGGAGGGGGAGGGGCCTCAATCCCTCTAATTTTTTCTAAGATGACACCATACAATGGCTAAGATGGCTGCATTATCGCCACCAGTATTTAGTTTTGGTTTACGGAAACCAAGACCTACATGTACATACAAACTCTATTCATTCATAAAGAGTTTGATCTTTAGCTGCTTATCAAGTGGTTTAATTTAGCAGCTCAAAGTAGGTTTATCTGTTTAATGTAATATCATGAACATAAAATGGCATAAACTCCAATTTGTAAAGTTCTGTGCTGGCTGTCATGAAAGGGTCAAGAACAGAATTAGAGAAGACAGCATTTTACATTCATAGTTGTTGTTCATGGGATATCCAGCCAAAAATGAGTTATTTGGTTTCCAATGTATTTGCATTGATGATAAGACTTGGTTTGATTGCTTTTCAAATTTAATTTGGATTTGTACCACTGCTCCACCTCCACAGGCATACCTTGGTACAGGGGGAATGCTGCTTGTATTTTGAACCTTGTACAATTCCATCATAAATTCGATTTAAGTGTACATAAAGTGGTAAAGACTCCTCTAGTACACTTTTCATCAGATCTATGAGGACAGTCCACTTCGACCAAAGATACATACATGTCTTAACCTGGGATGTCAGACTAACACTACACACACAGAGGGGACTGGGATTGTTTCATTTTAAATAAACAAATCATAGATACTAAATATCATAATTTACAACAAAGTATAAACTATTGGCAAATTGTTATTTATTTGACAGACGCCTGGAGAATGCCACGGGAGGTGCGTATGAAATAATTGTGGACAAAGTAAAGACCCATGAAGATGAAGATGGAAAGAGTGATCCATCCAGGTAAGTTAAGACTTCTCTGGACTAAGTCCATGTTTAATGTATTTAGGTCTCAGTCTGGAATTACTGTAAAGGCCAGTCTGTACAATAGAATCAAGACAACATAAACTGTTTCATTCCCTCCTAAACATAATGAATACAGCCTTGTTAGAGATGTGAAGGCTATTGATGTTTTTGCAGACAGACTATGTGGGTGAGACCTAAAACACATGATATACATGTACACGGCTCCAAGAAAGACAGTTTTTCGGTTGTGTACTGTACCTCTCATAATGGAGAATTATTTCATTTCACAGAAGCATCAAAAATGTTAATTAACTTGAGATTTGAAGAATGGACATGGTTAGTCAAGCTTTATTTTGACACAGGAATAGTCCCAAAGAAAACCTGGAAGTTAGACAAAATAAATTTCACATGAAGGGTTGGCATTCGCTTAGGCTAACTGCCAAAAAAACAAATAAATGAAAATAATATTTTGCATTTTCAGTAAGTTACACTGAAGTAAATACAGTTGATATGTGATAGATTCCAACCCCTCTATAAAACAGTTATAAACGTATAGCGACTCACAGTTACAGGAAAATCACTAATTTGGAGTGAAACAATTGTACATTTTCATTTCATAGAGTCTAAATATTATGTTATTCTGCTGCCAAAAGATTGCGAATCTCTGTCACATTTTATTACAAATAAACTAATTCTTAAAAAAGTATCTCTGAAGGAGCAGTCTAACCTTACACCTATCTATTCATTCCAATTTCAATGACCTCGATTTATGTAATAGTTTATAGCCATAAATTCACATGGAAGGAAACAAATCAAAACTCAACACGCAGTTCAATAAACTACCTTGTTGAAACATTGCTAACAAACATGATTCTCATCTAGCTGATAGAACAGGCTGTGAAATGTAACCTACCATTCTTTGTTGCCTAGTTTTGAATGGTCAGCAATTTAGGACACATTTGTTTTACGCATACTTATTCTTTCAGTGCTTCTTGGAGAAATATTTTAAGATTTAAATTAGGAATTGCATCTGTTTACTCATTGTGAACAACAATCCCATTTTGTAAATAAAGGTGGTGAATTTATAAAGAGACGCAATAATTCCGAAGCAATCAGTAGTCTGGACTAAAACCATTATTCAGCATCTGTAGCTCTACTTTACATAGAGTACAAGTTATTAACTGCTTGTCAGAGTCACAGCATTGCATCCAAGCTAACCGTAAATGTATTCCTCAACATGTTCACTTCATTTTGTTTCTTTTTCTCATTATACTCAATTCATTTTGTTTGTTTTTTTCATTATATTCAATTCATTTTGTTTGTTTTTCTCATTATATTCAATTCATTTTGTTTGTTTTTCTCATTATATTCAATTCATTTTGTTTCTTTTTATCATTATATTCAATTCATTTTGTTTCTTTTTCTCATTATATTCAATTTATTTTGTTTCTTTTTCTCATTATACTCAATTCATTTTGTTTCTTTTTCTCATTATATTCAATTCATTTTGTTTCTTTTTCTCATTATACTCAATTCATTTTGTTACTTCTCTACAGGATTGATCTATTTATTCATGGTGTTGAAAAATCTACAAAGAAAGTGATTTCAGGAACAGAGTTATTGAGGTAAAAAATATTCATATCTCCATGGTTAGAGTAAAAAAAACAGATAATGTCAATGTTTTGGGCCAACCATGATTAAACAAATTGGTTGCTCAAAATCTCTTTCTCAATTTCTTAAGATTTTCTAGGGTTATTCAGTTAAGGTTTTCAAGTGTAAATATGGTAATGTCAATCTTAAAGGAATATAGGGGACCTAAGTACATTATTTTTTCTCTCACTATGGTTTCAAATGACTTTGTTTTGAATTTGTGCTCTGTCTAAATGCACTAGGTTTTAAGTACAATGGCATATTTTTCCATCACTACACATTTTCTGGTTGTGTGTTGCTATTGAATGTTGGATTACACTGCTGTCATTTACATTTTCTTAAAAATAATTGTCTTGTCTGTTTTCAGATTGATCGATTCTAAATTTAAAGCTCTTTGGGCTACATACACAGAATACTCAGTAGTGAAGGTTTTGGTAAGTAAATGCTAATCATTCATATTCTAAGAAGAGAAAAAGATCCCCTCTCAATATCTATTTGTTTCCCCTGTTTGTTGGTTTCCCTTTAAATTCAAATTGCTCTGGAAGCTAAAGGACAACTTGAAGCTTATCTGTTATGATGGCTTTGTATTCTGTCCTGTGATTGTCCTGTCTGTGTTTGTGACCAATGATGTCAAAGTGATATCCTTTGATCTTTGGGCTGGCACACTGCCATGTGAGTAAAATAATATTTACGATGGCATTAAACCCCAATCAAATATAGTCCCCCAATTGAACCCTGGAATATGAATATGAGAGTAGATTCTGGCTATCTCTAGGATAGGTTTCCTCTTGTTTTTTAAGTGTATTTAAGTAAGTCAGAGTATGAAGTGGAGATGCCATATAAACCTTGAGTTCTAGAATGATGTTAAACACCAATCCAATGAACATTGATATCTTTTACACTTTTTTATCGGTAGTTATTTTGATGATCAGACATACCTGAGACTGGCTAGTATCTGATTAGGATATTTTGATGATCAGACATACCTGAGATCGGCTAGTATCTGATTGGGATATTTTGATGATCAGACATACCTGAGATCGGCTAATATCTGATTGGGATACTTTGAACAAGTCTGATGAATATTGGTTGAATGAATTTCTGCAGTGTTGGATAAATACGAGGGTAAATAATTGAGCGTATTAATTTCCTTTCCAGCCGGCAGTGGCCTCATCAGCCCCTGAGGACGAGAAACAACCCTTTGTGATGGCCCTTGTGCTGGTGGCAGTAATTCTTGGAATCCTTGTCATCGTATTAGGAATCACATTTTATATCTGTCGGGGAAAGTAAGCTTATTTTTTTTATTCAACAACTGACGACAAGTTTCTATTGGGATTTCCAGATGAGTAGGCCTTGTGAACAGTGGCTTACATCTTCATCAATCATGGAGTACAATCTCAAGAAAACAAACAAATTGAGCCAACGTCTTAGTCATGAATTTGTTTACTTTAATTGAAATTTTAAGAAATTTTGTCTTGTTTTGACCACCTTCATTTGTCTTTCTGCCCGTGGATATAACTGAAATACCATTGAGTGTGATGTTGCATCATTTGATACAAACAAAAAATGAATGGGTAAAGGTAAGCATTGTAATGCAGCTACTGCTTTACATGTCGATCTACTATTGTACGTTCACAGAAATGCTTGGAATTGTCTTGTTGATCTTTACCTGTCATATTCTGAATTGAATAATCTTTCTATTTCAGGTACAAGAGGAAACTGAAGGCTGCTACAGCAATGGCATTTGGTAAGTCAGTTTATTAAAATGTGTTTAAAAAGTTTAAGGAAAGTAGAAGGAGTTGTTTAAAATTAATTACATATTTATTATTTCTATGTTGAATTAATCAAATGATGGATTTGTAACTTGTAACAAATAATTTGGGTTGGTATTTAACTGTACTTATTGAAGATTTAGCTGTAGATGTTAGAAAAATAATTAACTTTTGCTTGCGGTAGCAAACTAAGTTTTGGACGTTTACAAGTGTTACTGGGTCACAGATTCTAACATTTAATTGCTATATTTCACGTGAAAAAACCCAACAAAAACGAGTGTTGGACTGAAAAGAACTTATAGGACAAAATTGAGGATGTGACCCACTAATTGTTGTAAGCAATAATATCACACCTAACACCTGTTAGTAGTGAATTAGATTTATGTATATGTGTACAATAACAGGTGTTGACCTAATTTCTGAACGTTTATTGAATATATAATTCAGAGAAGGTTATGAGCTATTGCCAGGAGTGGGTGCGAGGGAATTGCTTGTTGCCCTGGTGCTCCCAGGGCTAAAGGTCAACAGGAAGTCACTATGTTTGTGATGTATCTGTATGTGTTGTGGGGTTGTCCACTGATTGTGTGTGTTACCAGTGGTGTCTAGATTTACTGCAGCGATTGAGTTGGCAGGCCATGACATGTATATGAGTGAAATAACCATGAGTATGGCGTAAAACCTCAACTTATTAGAATCGGGTAGTGTTTGAGCTTCCCACCTCCTTTTCTGTGAAATAATTTCGGTGTAGTTTTATTGTGTAAGATAGTAAGATTTAGATTCTTATCATGTTGCTGACCAAGACAATTTAGGATTTAACAGAAATTTAATTTATCACCTTAGAAAAAGGTACTTACCTGGATATCCACTTCTGTAATAGTGTTCTGATAGTTGTAGTATTATCCTTGTCAAATGTTGCACTAGCAGTAGGTCAAGTACAATGATAATAGTGTATGTGATACACCTTCTATTCACCATATTAATTTATGTTTTGTTGTGGACAATACAGACATTTTATACCCAAATGTTACAAAATTACATGAATTGATATCAATTCAAGTGGCTTTGCATGAGTTCTTTGTCGGTATTCTTTTTTATCAGCACATTTCAGTTAATCCAAAGTTTACCTGTGTTTTAAACCTCCAAATAAATGAGGAAGCTAATAAAATGTACCCTGACATAAAACATCTAGAGCTTTACTGGTGTTTGTTTACACTAGGTGCGTTTCGTAATCCAGCAGACAGTTTGGTAGGAAGAGTGATGGGTTGAATGGTTTTGTTGTTTGGTGTTGTTGTTGTTTTCTATTCCAAGGTCCCAACTTACTGAACTTCGTATTCTCACTCCTTCTCTATATATTCATGGCTGAGAAAAAGCGAGGTGCTAATATTGAAGGCAGCCTTGGGTATGACATAGAACACCATTAAAATAAATAAATAATAAACAGAGTGAAGGGCTAGCCAGTGCTTTAATATTTATCTCACTGACACCTGGATATATATTCACACGTATAGTGAGAAACCTAAGCCAAACTAGTTCTATAGGAATCTGTCCTCTGACTTTACTTTTTTCCACTCTCTCTGAAAAATTTGAGATTTGCGGATATAATAATAAATTAAAAACAAAGATACATGTATATTGACAAATCTGTCACAAACTTTGACATTTTATTTGTACATACTTGCTGTGTAGGATTTTAGGATATTATGAGACAGAAAGATTAACTGCATGTACACTGAACAAAGAGTTAATTAACGTTTCAGCTTTGTTTTTCACACAGTTTTATAATGGATTCTAGTTCTACTAATAAAGAACACTACTTTACAGGTGAAATGTTTGCATCTTTGGTTACAAGCCCTATTGCTATGGAATTCATGTGGAGTACAGTTCTCCGATCTCTCTAGAGGAAAATTTATAAGAGAGCAAATAATTCACCTTTCATGGTTTAGTTAGTGTAACAAATTACTGTTGGACTACACTACAGCATTTAAGTGAAATATATTTGAGCGTAATGTGGCAGGTTAACACCAATCATTCAAAAAAATTTGGATTAAAATAATACGCAGATATTATATTTATGTAATACTATAACCGAATTTAAAACACGGTTGAGGCCAGCCTTATTATCTTTCTCTATAATAAAAACAAATACGTGTAGTGTCTTGACTAAAGTGCTTTACAAACAGAGCATGACAGGTGTCTATGTCATTCCCAATCTGCCAATGCCCAAATACCAATACAAGGGAAGGCTAAAAAAGTTGTTTGAAACATTGGATGTGATTAAGTTGCTGAAATTTAAAGCATATATCAATGTGGCAAAACCTTATTTAAAAGGGTTCCGTGTGTTTTTGTGTGTGATAAAAATGTGTTGGGAGTATCTGAGTGATCGGTTGCACTGTTAATTTGCACAGGTTATCTCCTTGCACCAGCAGAGCTAAAGGGTGACATGAAGCTGGTCTGTTTGTGATGTAAACTCTTTCCAAATGTTTCGTTTGAGTTGAGTTTAGAAACAAGTCGCATAATGTCAGTCAGTTTGTATTGTGCCTTGATGCTCCACAAATAAACCCCAATGAAGGAAATAAAGTCAAGGAAATTATTAACTTTAAAATTTGTATTAGTGTTTATTATTTAGTTCGGTATGGACTCACCCTGGAACTGGGAAGCTGCTCACAGCTATCGACAGCTCAGGACTCCATACAGAACCATTATAATCCAAAAACCTAGAATGATATATTCATCGTCATGTATTGTGTGTGTAAAGACAAGTGCTTGTTGTGTGATGTTTTTTGGAGGGATTGTTGGCAGTGTGTGTTGTCTTTGTGAATTGAGGGGATTTGAGGGTCCTGTTTTGGGATTTGAGGGTATTGTTTGGGATTTGAGGGTATTGTTTGGGATTTGAGGGTCCTGTTTGGGATTGGAGGGTTGTGTTTGGGAATGATTGGAAGATGTGTGTTACACTGTTTATCAGGAAGGGGATGAGATGGAAATGATATAATAGTTGATACTGTGTTTTAACACGTTTATTGTACCCACTTTGAGTGCCAAGTTTTAAACAGCACAATTTTGCATGTCTCTTAAAATTTTGTGGGTTTTTTTTGTGTGTAATATTTTTCTGTTTTGATCTTTTTGCTTCATAACAGTAAATACTGGAATAGGTAATAAAGCATGTTCATTAATTTTAGCATGAACATAAAGCATGCTATTTATTAATCGGTTTTCTGCTTCTTGCTTCGTTTGTTTTCTCACTAAAGTAGTTTTATAAACAAGTTTGTATTTGGCTGTATACACTATACATTTAATTCTTTCATTTGCTTTGGTTTGCCTTTCTTTACTGTTTTATTTAGACTCATTAACCATTTCTCTCTATCCAAGTCACGAGATTATATGTTACATGTACCTGCATGTGAGCAAAGTTTCCAATTACACTTGTTCCCCTTGGGGACCGGTGAAATTCTGGCCCTCAAATAATACCAATTGAATGTTTCAATGTAATTCTGTCCACCAAAACAGTATAAATGGAAAAGTGCGTTCTTGGTTCTCTATTCTGGATTTCTTGTTGTTTTTTAATTCTATTTATTTTTGCTATGTTAGATGCATGATGCTCCTCTTGTACTATATTTATATATAGTACTCATAGCTTGTTTGTTGTGGATTTAAACCTTTTGTTTGTCTTCAAATTTAGCATGAAAATAAACAATATGTCTTGGTCTCCCTCAATACATTGACCTTTGTTTGAAGATATGCTGTTTAGCATGACCATGTCCATAAAGCTAAAAATCATGCATTCTATATATATTACTTGTGTTTTTCTCTTGTTAATCTTCTAATTCTTTCCTGTTTGTGCAATGTAGCAGCCTTATTTCATATTTAAATGTCATATTTAAATGCCTTTTTGTGTTGATAATTAAATTTACAATTAATTAACTAAACTTACTATTGAATATCTCAACTTCACCAAGCTTGCCAAAAATGTATACAAACATTTGTTCAAACATAATGCTTGGAGCATTCCTCCAGTGCTAAGTAAAGACAACATTGCTACTCTTCAAACAAACTGCCCTTAGCCAGAGGGCCGATGAGTGAAATGACTTTAAACACATGTAGTGTAAAACACCAATCAATCAACCTAAAAAAAACACTCTAGGGTCCAACAAGACATTAG
>JAVFBX010213072.1:0-11825 GCA_034783855.1 Mopalia kennerleyi
ACAGGTAATATGGGAGGATTAGCAGCTTTAGTGCTTGAGATATATAGTACTTTAGGTGGGCAAATCCAGTCTAATAAAACAGATGGTCGGTCTATGGTAGAATTGGTCCATCACCTGTAAACAGCATATAAACATACCATTGCCAAAGAAAATCACGGTGCAATAAAACAGTCCAGTTAACTTAACATTTCTGCTAATTAAAGGTCAATATATATTACCGAAATGCTCGAATCACAACAATTTATCTGTCTGCACAACAGTCAACGAAGAACTTCGCCGCCATGTTATTTTTGAACATGTATGCATCCTTGTATAATTGATAGTCTATTTTTCTGAATTAAGTCTTTTTTTTATTGAATGATTCGCCATCGGGGGTTTGGACTTAGGGTTAGTTACCTTTTTACTGACAGTATTTTTTTAGTTTAAGTTCTGTTATATTGATCAATCTTTTATACGCAAATATCTTCTTTTTTTTCAGAGTGACAGACCCCAGACGGTCTTACTGAAGAATTGGCCAATCACCTTGTATGATACCTTTGAAACTATATATCAGTTGAGGTTAGTTTCAATTTAGTGTTTATTTTAGGGCTAAGTTTTGGTTTTACAGTTAGTAATAGCCACTAATAGGTGTCAGTTGATACGTGAATCCAATAGTTTTCTGAGTGAAGCACCGAATGTACAATAGCTTCCTAGTTCCTACCAGTATTTAAAGTATCTGAAATCCATTGGGCATTGTATGGAGGGAGTAATTCCTCAACCCTATATGGCGAGGTTGAATCACCTGAACACCGAGACCAAAGTTAAAACCAAGTTTTTGGACTTCGTCTGATAATCTTACCAATGGTGACTTTTGTCACCCTACCAAGGGACACCCAAGAGCGTGGACATACATGTAGTGGATAAAAAGTAGAGAAAAAATGGCAAACCGTTCATCATGGCAGGGCTGGGGCTTAGTCAGAAATCAAAATTAGGCTTCCAAAATGGTCTTTTGCTTTACTTTTCAAATAACAGGGTGTCCAAATTGGACAGTTTTCCTATCCCCTGCATGTTAAAGTTTCTTAAAGCAGTGTGTCCAAATGAGGCTATTGTTCACTTCAGGGTGTCCACTTGGACGGATAGACAGGTGTCTGCCTAAGCCCTTGGATCATGTACACTCTTGATTGGCTAAATTGTCCAGCATTCTCACTGTCACTATGTGTCCATCTATAAGCTTATATACATGTATATCTAGGAGAATGACCCTCTGCTATAGAGAAGACCTTTAATCTGTTTATAGGTTTCCAAGTTTACTTGGAATACCTATTTTAATCGGAGTGATTCTTATTTTTATTGTTCTAGTTAACACTTTTCTCCAACACCGTAGGGTATATGATATCAATGAGGGGTTTTCTTCATTCAGTATTAAACTGGATGAGCTAGAATTTATAGCTTTTTTCTGTCTTTTAAATGACATAATAATGACGCAGGATGGAAATCCAGGATTTGTTAATGAAATCTATAGTCTATAAGAATATAAGCTACAGCTTTGATTTTTCGCAGCCTTATAGATGGTGTAATTTCCAGACTAATAGTGTGTTTAACCTATAGGGCTACTCTGTGTGGAAGTCGAGATATGACTGGTCGAATGTCACGTGGTTTGTCACTTTTTGGCTCTGGTAATGTTGATGTATATCATTGAATGTGCCTTTGCTTCATGAATAATAATATGTTGTTGCTTTTTGTCTAAGTTCTATGGCATTGACATCATTTCCAGTCAAACTGAACAAAAGTTACATTTTCCACAGGTACCTGGTAGAAAACGGCTTCAAAGACAACCCTGAAAATAATGTAGATAGTAGTCCTATTTCCCATTAAAATTGTTAAATGTTCAAGGGAACAAAGTTGGTAAAATGTTCAAAGTTTAAAGTTGCGATTTTAATTTCTTTGTTATAAAGTGAAATTATTTCTCTTCACAAGTCTAAAGGATTAATCTAGGCATATGCTTTAACATTTGAAGATAAAGATTGATTTCGATAACTTAATTGCAATCAAGGCTGCTGAAAAAGAGGAGCAGATCTGAAAAAACCCTAAAAACATCTTATAAAGAATTATTTATCCGACGGATTTTCAATGAATGCTGTTGTTTACTGTTGTTATAAAGACGATTACAGGTTGAAAATATTATGCCCTTTGGATAAAAAGATTAAAAGTTCTCAATTCGGATCATAACGGTATTCTACAGCATATTCTGCTTATAACACAATATTATTCAACCTTTTACACACATCAGTTCCGGATAGCGCATATATATCAAAGCATTCGCCTCTTAAACCAAAAGTTGACAGTTCGATCCCGCCCTAAATCTGAAATTTTTTTTCGTTTTGTTTTTCCATTTTTCGCCTTGGATTAGTTGAACATACATTGTAATAACCAAATTAGACTATTATTTTTTTTTAATTATAGGTCTCGCCCGGTTATAACCTCTAGTTTAGTATTGAAATTCCCTGTTTTCATTATGTCTGAAGCCCTCTGGCTAGGATAAGCATTTACCACGATCAGTGAAAGATTCTCCCTATACATAGTGTTGGAGGAAGAGTAATGTTTCACCAAATAAATAATTCATTGGTTCAGTAATGAATAGACCAATCAATTCTGAATCAATGAAGGAAGCAAGTGACTAACCAATAAACCAGATATGTACAGGTTTTTCTTGTCTGTAAAGCTTGTATAAATAATTAAAAATTTTACCTTGTTTTTCAGACTTTGACAATTCAACTCCACTCAACATGTTGGTCTTTAGCTGGGATACAAACAACCTGCTGATATGTGCCTTGGTAACCATAGCGATGCAGTTCATATTCTTTCTCATCGCATACTCGTGTAAATTTGATAAAGTCACAGATTTCGCAGGTGGCACTAACTTTGTAGTGCTCGCTGTCATTACTTTTTGTTTAGCCCAAGTAAGTATTAGTCAGCTTCATTATTTACTCTTCACCCAGTACTGGGGCTGTGCTTTACTGGTTAGCGTGTGCGCTAGCTTCTTTATCCTACTATGATGTACTTTTCACAGGATCGAGCCCTTCTGTCGACCATCAGGTATATGAGTGAGTCATACGATGTAGCTGCAGTAGTTATGGGGTTGGGTTTTAGGAGGTTTCTGTCAGTTTTCCACAGTGTGAACAGTGTGAGGTGGACAATCCTTAACATTGGAGGAAAATGAACTTTCCAACATTATGGAAACAGTTCCTATCTTGGTTGTGCTAGTGTCAATTATTGTTGGAATACACTGCCCTCAAAGGCCCATAATATAGCACGGATTGAAACACCAACCAACTAATCAAACAAACAAATATTACTCTTCAGTCAGCCTGTTTTGTTCCGAGCAGCTGTTTAAGACCTTCATTGTTTAAGTCTATCATTGGGAATTAGTGTACCCTGAATGCATGCACCATGCCATTGTCTAACTCTTATTGTGAGCAGTTTGAAGAGAGCTTCTGTTACCCAAATCCTCTCAGGTTTAAGGGGCAACATTAAGCATTGCCTCCTGGGATTGTCATAGTTTATTGCCAGTTGCATAAAATATCATTTCCTTCACCCGCTGGCCATCTGGCTAAGGGCAATTTGTTTGAAGAGTAGCAATGCTGTCTTTACAGTCAATCGATCGATCAATCAATCGATCAATCTTCAGCCACTGAGCTGGCACCCTATCTTATGAGTAATGTTTTAATTACACAGATGCCTGCCATGTGAATAACCTTAAGTATGCCATTAGACCCTATTCAGACAATCAAACATAAAGTACAAATCTATTTTCAATAATTCTGAATATCTTCTTTTTGAATTCACATTTTTCATCAGTTTCAAGATAACCATTAGATATCAACTTTTACTAATACAAATATTGAATGTATATACAGTTTAATTCAAATTTAAAAAATAGGTACATGTACTGATCAGGCCTGGAAAATCATGCGACCATGCGACCTTGGGTCGCGGGAAATCCTACGTCTGGTGAGAAATTAAAAAAAAAAAAAAAAAAAAATTTGTTGATTTTAATTTTGATAAAACCCACTTCAATATTGATGTCAAACCCCCAAATAGTTGAATTTATCGCATAAAAGTTAATCCTATAGTACATGATGTTCAGGATTTTGTTCGAACCATAATTGCCGTACCTGAAAATTGGTGGTCGCGAGAAATTTTACATTTTTTCCAGGGGTGGTACTTATGTATTTAAAAACTGAATAGTTCAGCAGGGAGGAGCTAAACCTTTACTAGGGGAAATAAGTATAGAGAATACAATGTTTTAAATCATTTGATTGCAGTCCTTAATTATGTCAGAACAATATGTTCTCAAAGCTTGCTACCACACAGTGGGAGTAATAAGCTTTATTAAAATGACCTTCTGTCTAAGTGAGTGTCTTATTATTCGTTCTTAGGGATCTACTGTTGTAAGTGGACTCACTGGCCTAGCTGTGTGACAGTGAGTGAAAGAAAACTGCAGTCACATAAACACTGTATTTGATTAAATTAACATATTTTCTTGTAGAATACTGCTAGGTATATTGCATCTGTTCTCACCTAAATGACATGTAGTTTATTTTATTTCTGGTTTCAGACCTATGCTGTCCGTCAGATACTGGTGACTATATTTGTAATAGTCTGGGGATTCCGTCTCTCAGGATATTTATTATTTCGAATCCTAAAGATTGGATCTGATAGTCGATTCGACGGCAGACGAGAAAACTTCCTCAGATTCCTGGGTTTCTGGGTCTTTCAGGTAATGTGGTGAAAGCACTATCAGTTTTATAGGTTGGGTGGATCAACCTGTTGTCCTGTGATCAGTTGTTATCAATTTTATAGACTTTGACTAATTACATGCCGGCATTTCGATTCGGACGAACTTGACCGTTATATTCGGTATCCAAATTTAGATTTATTTTATCTTAATAATCTATAAGGGTTTATAGATTATTAATATAAAATAAATCTAAACCTGATAGATTATTAAGATAAAATAAATCTAAACCTGATAGATTATTAAGATAAAATAAATCTAAAGTTGGATAATTAGTCAAAGTCTATAAAATTACAGTCCTAACAGTTTGTGGTAACATAATTTATACATGGAGTAAAATCTAGGATCAAAGCAGTTTACAATGACAGTGTAATTACAATTCATGGAGACTTGTCCTGCATGTACACTCTGGTTCAGGGACTGTGGAAGCAAATTAAAACTGTTTGTGTGTGATGATAATACATCTCGCGATAATAGGGGTGTATCAAGGGGCGGGGTCTGGACAGCCCATGAAGCTCCTACCGTTGATCACTGGAGACACATTCGGATTGCTCAGGGGTGGAATAAATTTAAGACACAAGCAAAGCCAATTTGGTTATCGCTTTGTTCATTTTTTTTCTGCTCTGGAAAATTTTAGGTAGCTGAAGTTTAGAGCTAAGTAAGGGCAGTATTCAGGGGAAGCAATCCTGTGTTCTGATATGACAGTGGAGATTTGTTTTTGCTAAGTAGTCACCTTTTGTCAAGTTTTTTATATACATACACTCAATAATAGTATACCTAGGGGTGACTATTGAGGCTGATATGACTATTGCGATAGTATTGCGATAGTCCCAACTAATATTGCGATATAAAGGGACTATTGCGATATTTTTGTAAATTTTTAAAAAACATCTAAAGTAGCCATAATGTTTTGTTTAACTCTTTGCCTCTGGAATATGTTTTTCACAAATTGAACTTTTTCGACGGAATATGTTTTTAGAAAATGCATTAAGCAATATGGTCATAACTTTTTTAAAAATAGCCAAAACTGTAGAAAAGTATATATTTTCTGGAACAGGAATACTTTATCTATCTAACAAGGCTAAAATATCTACTATTGTATTATGCAACACGGCTTCTTGTTGAAAAGGATATTACCAAATGAGAAAAATATATTCAAACAGTACCTCCATTTTTTACTGAAATAAATATATCTAACTTTAAAAAAGAATGATCAAAATTGTGCCCTTGTACTGTTGTACCCGTATTACTTCATCACTGTCATCTTTATTCCACACAGACAGCAGCTCTACCGCTTGTAAAGCCGTAAATCTGCGTGGTCCTGATGTGCTCCGATCGTTTTGACTGCAAGTCGCCATGTTTAAATCACCCAGATTAGCTGGGATTTCTCCAAAGGATTTTCCTTGTAAATATATCTCGTTGCAGCCTCCTTTTCATAATTCTACACGTCGTTGTATTTAAAATAGGACTAGAGGTCATATTCCTCAACTCTGGTTGGTCAGATTTAACTACAGGAGGTCAATAAGGGGATTTCCCAGGTTCATAGCTGATGACATATACAAGCCGCTGTGACCAGCTTTTCGGAGAAAGTAATCAAAACGCCCGCGCCACTCACAGCGGCTTGCCGGAGGCAAAGAGTTAAGAAATCACAAATGCTTTGTCTCTCTGCATAGAAAAATATGTATTAAAAAACATATGTTGTAACAATATCAAGGCTTTAGAATAAACTGACTTAAAGGTTGGGGAAACTTATCCAACTATCTAAAATTTTCCGTATAATGTCTCGAAT
The DNA here is from genome assembly GCA_034783855.1 of Mopalia kennerleyi. Classification (NCBI taxonomy): domain Eukaryota; kingdom Metazoa; phylum Mollusca; class Polyplacophora; order Chitonida; family Mopaliidae; genus Mopalia; species Mopalia kennerleyi. Next base: position 6,567 of record JAVFBX010213072.1, read on the forward strand.
TATGTTTACTAAAACAAATCATGTGTCTACAACTCACACGCTCAGAAAAATAACTCAACTATTGAAACTATCGATATTATGCATAGTTACAACCCTATTAAAAGTATACCTACATGTATTCAAGGCCAAGTGTAAAAATACATAAGTAATTAGAAACGAATTTCTAACCTCCTCCAGGATTTAATATCAAGCCAAGGACTTTGTCTGTTCATTCGTCTGTGTGTGTGTGACACCGCAACCTTTCAATGATTTTTGTTATGCTTCATTGGATTTGACTGAAATTCACATTGCCCACATTCACATGAGAACTTACATATTGACTTTAACACAGCTTAGTCATGGACATTTTAATTTAACAAACCTGAAAGTTCATGCAGTTATTTATAACCTGGTTAAATCATGATACTGACGTCATTTTTGTATTAACTGATACAACCAAGTATTGCCTTGGTTTGTTATCTTATCCATAATTTTGTTTTTATTGAATGAAACTAAATAAAGTAAAATGAACTTTGTATTGTAATTTGTAACTCCTGTTGTATTTCAGGCAGTTTGTATTGTGTCCTGTGATTGTCCTGTCTGACTCACTAGCTGCCATATGAGTGGAATAACCTTATATATGCCATTTAACCTTAATCAAACAAACTTTGTCAAATATATATTTTGTTTCTATTACTTCGAAATAAAAAAAATCTGACCAGGTATTGTATTCTATTGACAACCTTGCTGTATTTGAATTTTCAGGCAGTTTGACATTTCGCTTTCTTTTTGCCAAATATGTCTTTTGTTTTTATTATATCTGGATAAATCAGATAGCATTAACTTATCATCCTTTGTGTTTTCCAGGCCTTTTGGGTTTTCACTGTGAGCTTACCTGTGATTTTTATCAATGCTCCGTCCTCATCTCAGATATCACCAACCCTTAATGCAGCAGATATCGTGGGAATTATAATGTTTGCTATTGGCCTACTCTGTGAAACTGTGGCAGATTTTCAAAAATTCTTCTTCAGAAACAACATTGAAAATAAAGGGAAATGGTGTGATAAAGGTGGGTCAATTCAATCTGGAAATTAATATAGAAGTTAAGATTTTAAACGTTTAAACAAATAGAACAAGTTGAAAGAAATTAAGTTTAAACAAGATGGTTAATTCAAACTGTTATGGTTAGAGAGTGTACTTGCTAGTCCTACTTTGATGTACTGTTCACCCGATTGAGTCCGCAGTAAACCCTCAGGTATATGAATGAGTCACATGATGTGGCTCCTACAATCATGGGGGTCTTTTTACAAAGTCTCCTCTCAGTTTTCCACTGAATTAAGCAAGGAACAATGTGAAATGGACAATGTGTCGTCATATAAGTGAAATACCCTTGAGTATGGCATTAAACCCCAATCAAACAAACAAACTAATAAATAGTAATGACAAACTTACTCGACCAGTTGCACTCGCCATAGGAGGGTTACTGTGCCTTCTTTAGATTTATTCTTATAAAGACAATGTTTACATCAATCGGTTTAGATTGCCTTTGTTGTAAGCCATAATGAAGGTCATTCCAGTTGTATTGTAAAGCTAGAAGTTACCATCCTGACTATGGTGTGACAGCCACCATTAGCTATGGTTGACCAGTGTGCTAATAGGTTTCACCAGTATCTAAAAAGGGAGATAAATCTGTCAGCAAGATAACTGGCCCGATGTGTCACCCACTACCATTGCCATGCCATTTTGATTTCTATCTTATGCCATTGTTAATGAACGACACAAGGGACTGGACAGCTAATAGTCAATTTCCTATTGCCCTGGTCTTCTGAGGGCTGGGGAGCAACATGAAGCTGATCTGTTTTGGGAGGTATTGCGTCCTATGATTGTCCTGTCTTGTGAGGTATTACGTCCTGTGATTGTCCTGTCTTGTGAGGTATTACGTCCTGTGATTGTCCTGTCTTGTGAGGTATTGCGTCCTGTGATTGTCCTGTCTTGTGAGGTATTAAGTCCTGTGATTGTCCTGTCTTGGGAGGTATTGCGTCCTGTGATTGTCCTGTCTTGTGAGGTATTGCGTCCTGTGATTGTCCTGCCCTGACCGTATTATGTCCTGTGATTGTCCTGTCTTGTGAGGTATTTCGTCCTGTGATTGTCTTGTCTTGGGAGGTATTGCGTCCTGTGATTGTCCTGTCTTCTTGGCAGAAGCATGGAGTGTGGATTCCTTTATCCATTGGGCTGGCAGGTTGTCATATGAGTGAAATAACCTTAAGTGCACTTGAAACCCCAAACCAGGGATGGAAATAAACGCCAGTGATTGTTGACTGTTAATATCAATCTGACAGTAACTCATCAAAATTGTTAAATAATAAGAATCACTGATCCAACTCACAGCTTCGTGGTAAAATAACCGTACAAGACAATTTCCCTTATTTTAAACGCTGTAAACCCTTGTTAGCAACTGGTGGTGCCCATTACAGCTATTGTACTGGGCTGGTGGAGGTAGTTTACAGACAAAATAAAGCTGATCTGATGTGGCATCTAGTACTGTCAAGTTACACACCAGGAGCCAGTTGCTTAAAATGTGATCAGTTTATAACACCAGGTGAAACCGCTAATAGAGGATTACACAAACCAACAACATGGCTTCACGTCAACTAATAGTGGATTAAATCTATTATTGCTTCAGCAACTGCCCCTATTGTCTGGGTCGTATGCCCTGCACTTGTCTTGATTGCCAGATTGTTTGTTGATAGTGAGATTGCGGGTGGCTTCCTTGACCAATTTGGTGGGCACACTATCATGAGTGAAATAATCTAAAGTCCAGCATAAAACCCCAGTTTAGGGAAGGAGCAGGTTTTTCATGAGACACCTTAGATCTTGACTCTGTTGTTGCCATTCGGTATATTATAAACAGTTTGTTTAACTTTATATTGCAGGTTTGTGGAACATTTCTCGTCACCCTAATTATTTTGGGGAGATATTTTTGTGGCTGGGTGTGTTTCTGATGAGTGTGAGTGTATTATCACTGGGTCAGTGGGCGGCAGTCCTCAGTCCAGTATTCATCATCCTCATTCTACTGTTCCTAAGTGGAATACCACCTCTAGAGGAGTCAGCTGACAACAGATATAGACAGTAAGTCTCCCCATGAAGCACTCTTTGTTAAGGGTAGTATGTAGTGAACACATTCCTGTTGTCTTTACTTAGCACTGAAGGAGCATTGAGTTTCCAACAAGCATATAAAGTTGTGTTAGTGGTATTATTTACCGAGTACACCAGCATCCTATAAGTGAAATAGCCTGAAGTTTGTTGTTGAGCAGCAATTAATCAATCAATCTTTGACCAATAACCTTAGATACATGTGAAGATAGGATACATACAACTTAATATCTCCTGATGACGGCAGACCTGCCTTCCCAGTGTATTCTGGAGTATATCATACACATAATTTATGTGAAGTACACCAAAATACACCATCAAAATACACACAGAAATTAATATTCTGTGCTTTGTTGTAACACAAAAATACACAGGCTGGTCAGAAAATTCTCCAAAACAACAATTTTTGTACACATAAATTTCTACTAGGGTAGGCAGGTTTGTGATGGTATGATTCTAATCTTGTGGAATAGAGACTTGGACTCCACCAGACATATAGTTTGTAAGTTCAGGTTATGTGGGTATAAAGTCCTGTAAGACCCAGGGCAACATACAGATGTCAGCATGTTACTAATGGTCCTCAGACGAAGTACCGCTTGTCAGATTCAGTCCTTTTCGACCTCAGGTACATGAGGGAGTCACATGATGTGGTTCCAGCATTTCTGGGGATGGTTTTCTCAAGGTTTCCTCCTGGTTAACCTCAGGTACATGAAGGAGTCACATGATGTGGTTCCAGCATTTATGGGGATGGTTTTCTCAAGGTTTCCTCCTGGTTTACCTCAGGTACATGAGGGAGTCACATGATGTGGTTCCAGCATTTGTGGGGATGGTCTTGTCAAGGTTTCCTCCTAGTTTACCACCATATTTAAGGGTAGGGTAGGGTGAGAAGAGGACAATATGTCATCATAAAAGTGAAATAGCCTTGAGTTTCATGTGAAAAGCCAATAATAAAACAAATGTGTTAATCAGAAAGCCTCAAGGATTCCTCTCGGTTTCCCATCTTGTTCATGTTAGGCAGTGTGAGAATTGATCAATCTGTTGTCATAGAAATAAAATACCCTTGAGGACCATATTAAACGCCAATCTTAAAAATCAAGTGTGTAACCCTGTTTAGTTCTTGGGCTGTCTGCTCCTATAATGTATGTTTACATTATGTGGCTCCAGTAATCACAGGGGTGGTTTAAATGAGATTTCCTCTCCTTTTTTTCATCGTATTTGAGCAAGGTACTGTGTGAAATGGATATTCCAGTTCTGATGTTACTGATGTTAGTAGAATACCCTTGAGTCGGATGTTGAACTCACATATGGAAGCGGCCGTGGTTAAGTGGTTAGCGAGTGCCCTTTCTATGCTTACTTTGATATACTGTTCACAGGATCGCGTTCGTCTGTCCACCCTCGGGTATATGAGTGAGTCACAAGATGTGGCTCCATCAATTGTGGGGGTTTCCTCCTCTCGGGTTTCCACCATAATAGGACAATTCGTCATCATATAAGTGAAATACCCTTGAGTACAATGTTAAACCCCTATCAAACAAACAAACAAACACATGTCAACAGGTGTAAGCAGTTACATTTGTTTGTTTTTATTCAAGTACAGCATATTTTTATGATTCTTTGTAGGTCAATGGAGTTAAGAGACAAAACAAGGCTAATTTGTTAAAGCCCCATGCATTAAAGCTGTATGAGCTGTGAAGGTCTTGTATCTCCCTAGCTGCCAGTGTGGTAGGAATGGTTTCCTTCACCCATTACACTGGCACTGTCTCATAGGATTAAAATGATATGTCTGGAATTAAACCCAAATCTAACAAATAAATCTCACTTTTTCATTTCCTTTGTATTTATTGATTTTTTCCAGACAGCCTTCTTATGTTGAATACAAGAGAAGGACTGCAGCCCTAATACCCTTCCCGCCTCCAATTTATGCTCGTTTACCTCGTGTTATTAAGTGTCTGTTCTGTTGTGAGTTCCCACTGTATAATCACCTAGATGTGGAGGTGGCACCTGAAGAAGTGCAGACCACTCCTGGTGGCACAGATCCTCAAGGTACAGATCAGCTGGGCAACAAGGCTTAATCCATCTCTATTAACATACCATTTAAATGTTCATTAGCCCTATTACTTGTAGCAT
>JAVFBX010213083.1:0-11823 GCA_034783855.1 Mopalia kennerleyi
ACAGAGGAACATCCAACGATTGATTCGTTCCATGCCCAGGCGATGTCGCGCAGTTCTGGCTGCAAGGGGTGGTCACAGACGGTATTGACTGGTATTGTGTAGGCAGATGGGACTGTACATTTCGAGATGGTGTTCCATTGAGCCTAATTCATATATGTATATTGATGACATTGCGATTTCAATTCATTTGAATAACATATATGTCAACTCTGAAAATTCTCTTTTGTGTGTTTTTTTTAAGAGTGTATGTATAGCAGTTAATATTACGAGTAAATTACTGTGGTAGATCGAAAATCCAGATACCTGTCTTTGGGACATTCTGGAACATAAAGGGTATGTGTATGTAAACTGGGGCGGAGTATTTGGCGATAATAAAAGGAGGATCAAAGTTATCACATTAATTATTTTTCACTTTTATCTTTAAAATCTGTATGTAATGGCTTGTAGGATAGTCCACCTTTCAGTCTAATTGGACGAGTCTTCCACAAGCTACGTTAAGACAACGCAAGGACGGTTTTCATTTCAACAATATGACAGACTCATTCCCGGTCCACACAGATGTTTAGTATGTCTCTAAAGTATCCCAGGATTCTACCATGGGTATCCCAAGGCCTGTATCTGACTCAAAATCACGCAAGAAAGCATTCACTTCAGAACAAGAGGATTTGTGCCTTGAAGTTCTTAGTACATCCCTTAAACGGCGCGGTGTTTGAAAATGACCTTCAGATCATAATCAAAAGCTGGAGGACATCAAGAGAGCATCAAAAATTGCTGCAGTTTTGCGGTAAACGGGAAAGTGATCCCATTTGTACATTTGGACGAATGTTGCATATATGGAAGCTACATACCCAGATTATGATGCTGGTAAATCAATATACATTTATTCTGGGTATGGGTATAACTTCAATGTTAAAGTTTAAAGATTACGAGTGCTCATCGGTGCACACGTATAGGTTTGTTGCCTTGAAAGTAGGTATGTGGTTACTGGTGCATTCTTATCGCTGTTCATCTATGCGAGATGGCACTGGTGTGTCTCAGTGAGGATTGAGTCAAAAGTATATACAGTTTTCTTGTTTCTATATTTTGCAAATGTAGAGAAAGAAAATTGTGCATGTCTATATGTATACTAACTTTGAGATTAACACAGATTTGTTAGTGGTTATGTCTGTGTTAGCTATTCGTCCTCATGTAACGACTGTATTTATGGCAATAAGAACTTAGTAAATCTTCCAAACCTTTTTCTAAATACTTTGTTGGGTCGTTATATACAAATATTTTCTGAACATGTAAATGGGATGTGTTTCATTTTAAGTAAAATAAAAACAGTATGTTTTGAGTTTAAATTAATGCAGGTACATGTATGTAGAACTCCACATTGTTTGGTTACTTTTTGTAAAATCCCTTGATCACAGGGCCAAACATTAAACAATGATGTTATCATTGTATATATAAAGGTTCTATAGCTCCTGTATGTCTACCTTAAATCGCTCATAAGCCGTTTCCAGTTATCTAGATCCATCGGCTTCCGGGCCCCGAGGCCACTGGGCCTTAATAATTCACTTTAACTGGGATAGTAAATGATGGATACCCACACTTTTTGGCCTAGATCAGGCCCTGACTTGAAAAAATAATATGTTATCGGCAGAAGTCATTAGTATTCAGGATACAAATTCATCTAACTTTGTTTTGACCTGTTTGTTTAATTTCTTTCCAGATTTACATATAGTTTCGATCTTAACCGTCCCTATTGACCACAATGACTATTAATGGAGGCCACACGTTCCTATACACTCAGAACAAATAGCCGTTCTGGAACCCTGTATGGCTCTGATGGAATCCTTTATGGTTCTGGTGGAATCTTTTATGGTTCTGTATGGAACCTTAACATCAACTCTTCCAATAATTTTTCACTTCCTTTCTTTCGTAATGGATGCGTACAGAGCCATCCCTTTTTGTAAAGAACGCTAAAATAACCATCATGTCCAAGAGTGTAGAAACTGTGCCACAAACACCACAGCTGAAGATGTAAGGGGGGAGGGGGGGGGGGTCTGCTGTTAAGGAACAGGCCATTCATCATGCATGGTTATTGGCGACATCTCACAGCCAATAAAACGTGGTGTTTATGCAGACAAAACCTTCATCAGCTGTTCTTCTACACAACTAACTTCCGTCCACAATGTAATCCATATAGAATATTCTTTGCATACAGCAATGGCATTTGGCCTACTACAATCAGCATATATAAGCCCCCACCCCCGCCCCCCAACTGGAACCTGGGAAACGGCAAAATAACTGTGATTGTGTGTATATTTTACCTAAAACAAAAATATGTCTCTCATCTTGAAAACTGGGTATAACATTTCAAATAACTGGATTGATTAACTTGTGACCTGAACATCAGAAATTTAGTAAGCTTTTTTGTGGTTGAGACCCACCAGCTTTTTTGTGGTCTAACCCGACAAAGCGCTAACGTCTAGTGATCGACCAGGAAATATCTGGTCAGAACTTTGACCAGCATTTATCAGATTCCTCTCTCAGTGAAGGTCGAGCGTATCGATGATATTCATGTACGTTTGTTTTAAACAATATGTATAGCCAGTGATAACGGGATAGGGGTACATGACGTTTGTACCAAAGTCTTTCTCATACCATACATGTCACCCGTGTATTACAATCAAAGTAGTGCATAAAACAAACCTATGTCTCTCATCTTGAAAACTGGATAAGGTATAATTGAAACAACTGGATTGATGAACTTGTACATATCGAAATATTTTAGTGAAAAATGTCTGAGTCATGTTTAATTTGTAAATAAAAGTCACACGCCAACGATATCGCTAAGGACACATATTTGTGTGCCACTTATGCGTGTCTACTTCCCAATACTAACTGTATTTCACACCAATTATTGCCATTTTTTGGTTGCTAGTAATATGCAAACACAACTCGGAAAATCTACGTTACCTTGAGGTGCCGAGATAAATTCAAAAAGGGAAGTTAATCCATATGCTGCAACATGAAAACGCGAAACTACTGGAATGATATGGAATGAATACTTCCTACAAAATATTTTAAATTTTAAAAGTTTTTGAGATTTAATTACGATTAAGGTAAATAGTCATTTTGATATACTCACAATAATTCCATTCTTTAAATAAAGAAACACCAATGCCATGTTTTGACGCAGCAGCTATTTTGCAATGAATACAAACTCTGGAAACAATTCGATCGAGAGATGACATAAGATCCTTGATCTTAACAGCGATAGAAATAGCTCAATACTAGTATGTAATGCTATACACACTGTACACAAGTAGTGCAACTCCAAAGAATGAAAGACTCCTTTTCACTGATAATTTCGGCTTTATTTTGTCATCGTCAGCAGCGAACATAGTATTGACGTATACAAGAATACACACATTGTGTTTAATTTAAACATGAAAATAACAATTATATATCACAACTGTCGACGTTGCTGAGTTTTATTTTCTAAATTCTTTACACACTTATAAAATACAAAAAACATAAAATTGGCAACAACAACAGTAAAAGTATGTCAAAAATAATAATAGTAGTAGCTTAATCAGAAATGCCACTCTACCGAGCCTTCTATTATCAAAGTCCCTCTGTCTAATGGCAGTTAGTTTGGAGGGTAGCAATGTTACCTTTACACTCGGGAGGAATATGATCTTTCCAACATTATCAAAACGCATTCCGTTGTAGGGTTGTGTAAATTATTGTTGGAAGAGTCCTTCGTCACATAAGTAAAAAAAAAACTCAAGCACTGCGTAAAACACCAGTCATTTAATCAATCAATCCTACTGTAAAACAAAGTTGTGTCTGACATATTTGGCTAGGGCTCCGATGATTCGAAACGATGTGTGTTGGACTTACTTATAGGTACATGTATGTAGGAGCCAATCGATTTTAATATATCTAGATTATCAGTATATATACGGCATTATCGATTATTTCTGATAATAGTCTGAAGTTCTTTGTTCAAGAGAGTGTTACCTTAGTGTTTGGTTGACGTTATACGTAATACTTAACGCTATTTGAACAATTATGAAGAGTGCCCACTCACTATCACGAGAAATCCCCCATAGTTAAAAAACAAATAATGAAAAGATAATACAAGATCTTGATGAACCATGCTATGATAGAAGATTGCAAACGGACAGCAGGGTACGATATGTTTGACGGTTTCATTAGCACGCGTGGGTAGACATATAAATAACAACTTGTTTTGGAGTTGGTTGAATCAAGAGGTGTTTTAGCTCAATATGAAACTTGAGAAATATTGGTTCAGATGTTTCGTCCTATTCCAGAGTGTTGTTTCTCTTCTCCTTTTCACCATACTCGACATTTGTGCTGGGGGTTCATGTAGCTCCTCGGGGGACAGTTAAACGCCTCAGCAAAGTCTTCTGAATTTTGTAAAGCCCCAGTTACTCTGCAGCGGAATAATGTGTTTTGTTTACATAAGTGACAGATCGTAAGCATAAGGATCAGGTCACGAAGGAGGATTTATAACAAAAAAACACCTCTCCTCCAATTAAGAGAAATACAAAAATAATATTTTCATTATAGAGCAAAGCTAACTATATAGTAGGTCCCTAATTATAAGTATAACCTCACCTAGCAGCTGCAATAAAAAGCCGAAAATACAATCACAAGATAAAACACTAATAAAAATAACAACAAATCGGCAACAATACTTATATCTGTGATTCTTTGTTTGTGGGGGTTTAACGTCGTACCCAAGAGATTTCACTTAAGTGACGACGGATCGTTCTCTTCTTAAATATGGTAGAAAGAGAGGAAACCATCGTAAAACAACCTCAGCGAATACCGGAGTCACATCATTTTACTCACTCATATACCCGATGAGAGACTTGATTAGGAGGCAGAAACTAACCTTCTTTATAAGCACCTTACTAAGAAGAATCAATCCAGACATTTTTGCTGTACATAACTGTAAGAGGGTCAATCAACACTGAGGGGTGGCTCAGCAAGAAGCAGGCTCGCGGCCATGATTCTTTGGTTAACTTCTACTTTAAAGTACTTCTCAGGTATACAGAGTCAGCCATATGATGTGGCTCCACCAATGGCAGCACGTAGTTTTTAACAGTTTACCTCCTGGGCTGTCCACAGTATTTAAGTAAGGCACAATGAGAAGGACAACATCGTCGCACAAGTGCAATACTCTAGAGTACTACGTTACACCCAAATGACATAAACTGACAAACAAACAAATAGCCTGATGAATATTACCTGAATCGACCGGGACTATGCGACCCAGTCAGAACTCTGTTAACTGCATTCTCTGGTCGCATAGCTATACACCATATCTACAAGAAACAAATTAAGAACAAAATATTTACCTTCGTTTCGGCCAAACTTAAGCGTGTCCGTTCAGTCAGTTAGTCAGGAACAAAGTGTCAATCAACCGTTCATTAACCGGCTAGTTCATGATTGTGTTGTATCTTTTGGGAAACTGTTATACAGTTATGCCTTTGATGAAGGCTTAACAGAACTGGAGTGCAACTGATATTTTTTTTATATAAAAGTATAAAAGAATATAGAGTACAATAGCAGACGACATATTTGACTTGAGGCACATAACAGGACATCGCTGGCCCTTCTATTCGAGTTTGAGTCCCGGTGGAGGAAATGTTTCCTTTCTCTACAATACTACTAAATGTTTCCTTTCTCTACAATACTACTAAAGCGGATTACTGATTGGTCATCCTATCTATACCCCTAGCTACACAAACTCAAAGAAGGCACTGGGTTCCTGCTCATGTTCGATTAAACGGTCAAATTGCCAGTCAAGCGTCAGTTAACCCTTCAAACAAACCCCTACATAAAATGAGAGAAAGACAAATATCACTGGTATTGTTTGAGTTAAATGTTCTCGTCATAGCTTATGGAAGCCCATTATTTATTTCAAAAGAAATGTAGACTTTTAGGAGTAAACAGGGTTTGAATGCTACTTTTATCATCTTGAGCCCGTGGCCGTGGCTTAGTGCTATCGTGTCCTCTTCCTAATCCTACTCCAATTTGTCGACCATCAGGTATATGAGTGAATCACACGATGTGGCTCCGGCACTCGCGGGGGTTGGTTTTTATGAAGTTTCCTCTCGGTATTCCATCCTAATAAGGCAAGGAACAGTGTGAAGTGGACAATTCATCGTCATATAAGTGAAATACACTTGCGTACGACGTAGAGAAAAGATAATTTTGCCTTTTAAATGAAATATACATATTTTTTAAATTCTTCAAAGCTGATTATTTGAATTCAGAGTTTATATAAAGAACATTACGTATTAATGGTAGAACATTCGCGAGAGGGATAATTAAGTCTGTAGTCTCATTCAAAGCATGGATGTCATCGGTAGCTCATGTATTGAACCAAACTGCCTAAAGCTTTTTGGGGGAAATTTGTAAATTGTTCGGAGACTTTGATATGACACTAGAGTGTGTTCTGTTTAACGAAGGCCCTCAGAGAAAATCATCTGTAGTTCTTGAATTAAAATAGTGTTGTTGTTGCTCTGACGCTACAGACTGGCTTTAAGTTGACATTTTGTAACTACGCGATGAATTTGAGTTGTGTTTATCGACTTGGGTGTGTGAAGACTGTCGGCTTATTAATACATTGTTGGACTGTGTTTTATTTATGGAGTTGACCATAGACGCGGTCTACAATCTAGATTTCCGCCATTAAGGAGTGTCAACCAGTTGACTTCTTCATGTAACTCAAGAAAAATGGAATGGGTTAACCACCCGATGATTGCGTACAGGTTTACTGCTTGGGATAATCACAGGAAAAAACAAGAGTGAACATTGTGGCTTGTCTATGATTATCTTAGGTCGGTGTCCACATAACTGGACTGCGAACGTTTGCCTCTATACACTTCACACCAACATCGGTGCATAACATGATAAATAAACATTTGGTTAATGTATTGTACTATCCAGTCAGCTGGACCGTACTCACCTGGGCGAAGTTGAGGAAGAAGAGTTGATTAGGTGTAAAATCTATCCCAGGTAATGTTTGTTCTTCCTGTCCCATCTTCTCCACCCAGTTTCTGTAGGCTGTGAAGGATTGTCTCAACCCACCATTGTCCGCTATATTCTCACCCTGTGTGTTGATTCCATTCAGCTAACGAGGAAAAAAACAAACAGTTTCCCTGAATGAAAGGCGTTTGAAAGATGATTTTATTTTGTCTGCTTGATTGGGGTTTGACATAAATATTTAGCTCCAACGAGCCAGTATGGGCGAGGGACATTGACCTCGCCTGTGCTGGCAATAATAATTGACAAGAAAGTGTTTTATTTTGAATTAAACATCCTTATATGATTCATTTCCTTGATGCAAATCATATCATCAGTTCTCCCAGTATGGTTTTCAGATCAAATCCTTCTACCTATCATGCAGTTCTTGATCTTTATGAATCCCTAGTTACAGCTAAAGAAACCAAATTTTATAGTATATCAACATTTTTAGACCTTCCAAATGCATTTGACACCGTAAATCACTCCACCTTACTTTCTACACTTGAGTATTACGGATTTGGATATATGAGTTATATTCGGTTTTCCACTTATTTAAAAAATCGATGCCAGAAAGTACAATTTAATGGCAAACACTCAAATAGGCAATAAGTCAATTGTGGTGTTCCACAGGGTTCCATTTTGGGCCCTTTGTTATTCCTTATTAACATTAATGACATTGTTACGTCTTCTGATCTTTTGAAATTTGTTTTGTTTGCGGTTGGCAACTGTGTCTTAGCATCCCATAAAGATGCCGGCCAGCTCATTGATATTGCCAATGCCACTGGTTATGTTCAAACAAATTATCACTCAATACAACTAAAAATAAGATTATGTTAATCAAACCTTCTCTTAAAAACACACCTTTGTTGAAGCCGTCTATTACTATAGTTTCTGATAATATCGAAATTGTAAATTCTGTTAAATTTCTTGGTATCTTTATAAACGATAAACTAGATTGGTCATCTCATATTCTCGCGATTTCTAAAAAGCTGGTAACGTTTTTGAAAGAATGTTTGAACAGACACTCTATATATTTTATATTACTCTCTATTTTTTTTCCCTTTATTAACTATTGTAACTTGCTATGGGGAAACACATTTAAGACCTATCTAATTCCAATAATTCGGTTACAGAAAAACATTATTCGTATTATTAATTCATGTAACAAGTATGATCATACTGCTGCTCTGTCGGAACATTCAAATATTTTACCATTTAATTCTGTGAATATGTTTCAAACGCTTATGTTTATTCCTACATTGTGTTGTCAACTCTTTAAACTACCCGCCCGGTATCAGTCTTATTTTAATTCCGTATCAAATATTGACACTTACTCTACTCGATCGTCTTATTTTGACTTGTACGTTCCTATTTAAATCTACGCTTAAAGCCTATTTATTCTCATCACTTAAAACCAATTCATAATTACTTATTTTATCAACCCTGGTTAGCTAAAAACTGTATAGTTTTTCACCTTTATTGACAGACCTATTGTCTACCAATTATTTGTTTAAATAGGCATGGCACAAGCCCCATGCGGTTTTAATCACTGTTCTGTTTTAAATATAAAATGCAAGTATTATTTATCAGTGAATAAAAGAAATCTGAGAAAAACATCAGAATCTACAGATCTGTGTGGTGTAACTGCTACTGGTAACTCTAAAGGGGTCTTTGGTTTAAGTAAATTTACTGCTTGTTGCTCTCTGGTGCATTCGATCAGAATGCCACCAGACCGCAATTTATTTACATCTTTTAGAGTTCCTGCCATATCTATAAGGGATTTATTAAAAGCCAATGGCGATTATTTTTTTTGCACTGTCTTACTCTCGGCTTTTCTAGATAATACAACAACTTTTGGACAATTTTATGGCATTTTTTCCTTTATATCAATTTCATTTCTTTCTCTTTTCCTCCCAATATTTGTAAGGGGGGTTGTTTACGTTTCACCACCCATGTCCCCCATCCGCCACTGAGTACCAACAAGGGCGAAACCTCCTTAACGGAATCCAGAAGAGGTAAGTATCGAGGATTTCATGAGTGGTATACTTAAATAGGAAACAAAAAATTAAATTGCCCTTTTACACTTAATGGACCTATGAGCCATCGCCTTCTGCAGCATCGTGGATTTTAATTATGGCTCCTTAATTTCGATGGAATTAATATTTGATCATTGCAGGGCTCGGTGCCACCTGTTGTTTGATCAGATCAGGCCAATCTGACAACCTGCCTAGGATAATGTTTAACCAAAGTGACGAGTTAGGGCAACTAACGATTCGGCACATTTTTCCCAGCCAATTTGCCCCTCAATCAACATAATTTTATTCTCCTTGGTCAGATTAGTCGCCTCTTTCGACAAGCACTGGGAGGTGTGGGTCTATTGTACCATTTACCTGGGCACAACCCACATGGCACAGAAACCAACGACAGGAAACAAAGACAAGGTAGAACATAGAGCAGGACAATCACAGCAAAATACAAAGACATTACACACACGAATACACCAGACACACTATTACAACAATTGCATAGGAGTGACTGTTAACACCTTAAGCCCAAACCTAGTTAATTGTTGTTAATAACACATATAACACTGTCAATAGGTTATATTTTACAACACATAGACGAATTTTTAAGGGACTAAGTCATAATCAGCTAATAAAATCAGTTTGCAAACACACCTTCATGTTGGCTTCCAGAACGGTGAAGTTACCATACTGCTCTATAATACATTGAGCCTTCTTCTTAAACTTTTCAACGACATCGCTACTCCACCATTTTTTCAATTCCCCATTTTTATCAAAATTTCGTCCTGTAACACAATGATCTCGTTAATCTAACAATACGATGTGATACAGTAAATATGTCGACATGAATATATTTTATTTTTAATGTAGATAAATGTTTATTTTGCTTGCTTCCAACGGAATTCGGACTCGGGTCTTAGCGTACAGCAGGACCAGGGAGCAACAAAAGCTAACAACATAAAGACCAGGAATTTCCACCAACCACGGACTTCCACCAACATAAAAAGGGACGCTAAATTACTTTTCAAAGTATTGAATATATTGTCTTTATTATGATTTAAATAATTAAATAATTTTTGAGTCGTTTAGAAAGTTAATATAAACTATATTTTGGGGATACCACTTCCTTTGCTTGAGGAGATTCTAGGTTATGAAATTTGCAAATTGAGCCAGAATTGAACACAGATTGAGGCAGCAAATCACCACCAGTACATTCTGGCCACCTATATACATTTCGACAGCCAGCGTTTTACAAAAAAGAAGATTAATTAGCTGGAGTTACTCTTCTATCAGAGGTGAAGTGAATGTCTGCTATCGTGAGCCCAGCTTAACTACCCTTCCAGTTTGTAGATGACAGGTCTCAACTTAATAGTTTTCCTAACTTGAATGTGTTCAAACTAAGAAAATGCTATTCTAAAAAAACTAAAATATTCCTATAAAAGAGTAGCGATATGATAGGCTTCTCATTGGCGCCCAACACCTCTAAACGTTGACATAGATTTTAAGACTAAAAAAAATCACATGAGTATTCAAAATTTGCAATTGGTATGGACATACCTATGTCATCGAAACCGTGGGTAATCTCGTGTCCAATAATCATTCCAATCCCGCCATAGTTCATCGATCTAGTCAAGGCGAAAACAAAATGTAACAGAGCGCAATGTCTGTAATCAGTCGTTATATACTTAGAGCTGCTCTCTTGTATTTCAAGTCAGTTCTCACACAGGTCAAAAGAATGAGTATGAATTGGTTGACGCCTTTTCACCACCATGAACAATAACAACAACGACACCAATACGGTTTTTCAGTTTACTCTTTTAATTTTAAGAACAGGAGAAATTTTTCGTTTAACAAACCTCGTTCAAACATTAAAAAGGACACAGTTGTTTTACAGACAATTTAAAGTGATATGAAATTTTTTTTTTGTCTGAATGAGCTATCCACAAACATGGACGAACGGACGGTCATGGTATATATGGTGGATTGCATAGACAATTTACTGTATTGACTGTTCTTACCTGGGGTAATACTTGGAATAGAAAGGCGGCTGTAAAATCCCGGCTGGAAAAGCTGGAAAAGTCAAATAGGGCTCATTATCAGATTCCCGTGTTTGTGTTCAATTACTGTGGGATGGAAGTAACTCAACAACTCAATTCTTTTTGGTCGATAAAAAAACCTATCTAAATCCCTGCACCAGTGTGATTACTGTTTTTGAAGAAACATCTTTATATATTTTTCATTGTAGCGAAAGAAAATGTTGCTTGTCTGTACATATATGTTTATTAAAAAGGTACACCGACTACCAATGTTTAGGTGACAAATTAGAGAGAATCCAATCCTTGAGTGGTGATTTGACAACAATTTCATCAGAATGACACAACGTGTGTATCTACCTTGGTGCACAGATTTGCTGTCTGATTGAAAAGTTGAAATCGATATCAAGATAACCAAGTAACTGATCTCAGAAGCTATTGTCACGAGTCAATCATAAGAGAAACATTTCAAGCTTTTGAACCTACGTCTGTCATCTTTGTGTAATGAAATGTATACTTACTGATGGAGTTTCTTGTTGGACCGTAGAATGCGTTAACTACAGCTGGAGTTGTTAACCATCTGTAATGTGAAAAGGTCGTGTTAAAGAGGATTTATTCAGTACATAAAATAACTTGCATTGGAAGTGGGAAAAGTAGAAAATACTTAATAGCAAACTTGGAATAGTTTCAAGACAGTTTACAAATCCTCC
>JAVFBX010213094.1:0-11822 GCA_034783855.1 Mopalia kennerleyi
GAGCGACGAGTACCTCTGTGACCTCGAGGTGGGTCAGGAGGCCTGTTTCCGTGAGATAGGCTAGGAGGGCCGTGGGGTCCCAGCCTTTCGCGGCGAGATGGCCCCCTAACCACGCAGGTATGACCGGGTGGCAGTCGGAAGCAAATTCCCACGAGCGGACTCGGGCGAAGCCTGTGCCGATGTCGACCGGCAGGGGGCCGTTGATGGCCACGCATGCCATACGGTGGCCTGGATGGCCAAACCGCCTGAACCAGGGGGCCGCCTCGCCCTGGCCCTGGAAAGACGCGAGGTAGCAGGCTTTCATATCGATTCTGACGACGTCCTGTGTGTGGTAGCTCGGGGAATTCCACAGGCCGCCGTGGTCGTGCCCGACGCAGGCCGCCTGGACCTCGTCCACGAGGTGGGCTGGTGTGGGTCGCTAGTTGTTCTTGTCCCTTGTAACGAGGCTCGCGGCGTGGTTCTCGCCAAAGACCTTGCTGGCCAGCGCCTTGGGGTCCTCGTGAGACAGGTGGCGACACATGGCGATCAGGGCCTCGTGCGCGGGTCCGGTCCGGTAGGTGCGCCCGTCGGCGAGGACGAACTGGTTTACGGTGTGCTCGGCGCCCTCGTTGCCCCCCAGAAGCCAGACAGCCATCGGTTCATCAGCGACCGCCTCGCGGATCGCCTCCCAGACGTCGCCGGCGTAGGTCCGGAATTCTCCGGCCTGGGGGAATGCCAGCTCCGGTCCCCAGTCGTGGCCGTTGTGGAGTGTGATCTCGATCGGATTTATCCTGCTTGCGCCATACTTGCCACTCGAGTGGAGGATCTCGTCGGCGATGTCGCAGACAATAATGGCGCGTTTTGTGGCTCCCTCGAGCCCCGCAAGGTCCTCCTAAGCCTCTATTTTCGCACGCCGGGCTGCCGTTAGTCCGTGCCTCGGGCGGCGCTCTCGAGGTGGTTAAGGGCCACCCGGGAGACGCAGTTAAGGTCGCCCGCGCGCATGGGGACGAGGTTGACCGGGTCGGGCTTTCCGATGGCGTAGAGCCCGTATACGACAGCTGACATCCATGAGATGCGGTCATCCACGACCCAGACACGTTGGGGGTCCTCGATCGTCAGGCCTTGGCTTGAGTGTACCGTCATAGCGTAGCCGAGTGCGAAGTCTGGCCATTTGCCGTCTACGACCTCCTGGGCGGTCTCCACGCTGACATCGACGATGTCGTTGAGCACGAGCTCCAGCCGGTTCGGCCTGCCGTCGTCCACCAATAATGGGCCGGGGATGGTCACCAGGACGTTCTGCTTCCGGGTGTCCCGCGGGCGATAGATTAGGGGGACCAGCTACCTGGGGAATGCTTGTCGGTGACGCTCAAAGAGAAGCTTCTGTGCCCGATCGCATAGCACCTTTTGCGAGATGAGCATAAGGTCAGAGGGCTTCCATGCGGCCAAGAAGTCATCCCAGTCATCACACTTGGGGATGGCACACCGCATCTCCCGGCTGAGTGCCGCCCCCCTTCGAAGGCGCATCAGGTGGACTTTACTACAGTGCGGGCCCAGACAGTAGCGACCGCAGAGGTCGGTTGTGCCAATTATGAGCCATGAGCCAGCCAAACTTGTAAGCCTCGGTTGGGGGCGCCCAGGGGTGTGGTGCGCCCTTTCTCTGGATGTCGCTGTATCCCAGTGAGATGTGTTGTTTTCTAACCTATTGCACCTGTTTTTTGGGTGGTAAAAACATACACACTTTCCCCAGAAATACCGCTGGGGGGCGCCACGGCCTCATAGAGGTAGTTTGCTGACCCCCCCTGCTGCTGCTGGATATGTTACCCTGGTTGACTGGCTGTACAAAGTACATTTTGTTGGGTGATTTGAGCTACCGCTGAAAGGATATCGCTGATGTTTTTTGGCCAGTTGAACATTCCCTGTTTTAACTTTCATTTCTATGACCAGTAATATATGTACATAATGTGTCGAAGTTCAAGCCTGCGTCATTCATTACTTGGATCCCGTCTGCTCTGGTGGAGTGCGCGCCCGATGTAACTGTAAGGATGACTGCACTTAGCATTGCGTAGATCCAGAGGCGTGTTCAAGAGGGCGAGCGCACGCTATCGCTCGGGATTGCTCGCTTCTGAACGAAAGTGATCGGTGAGTTTTCGGTGAGCGTTCACAAACACAAACGATTACCTCTGTGGGGTAGATCGCCACGCGATCCAAGATGGAGGCGAAAGTTTTTGGAATGAGAATTTGATATTCACAAATCTCAATTTTTCAAAACAGTGCTTGGTAGCAATACCTAAATCAGTCTTCGGCCAGTGTCCATCAGTTATTCAATGACTTTAAGATTGGAACAGTTCTCTCCCTTTGATCTACTTACGTTAAATTGCAGAGATGGGCACATTTTGGGCCGGCCAGCCGCTCGTTTCGTTACTTGTTTGCTAAAATGGAGGGTTTGTATATCATCCGATGAAGGAATAGCTATCGATACAAGAATTAAGGACCAACAGTAGCGTTTATGTCGGATGCCTTTTCCGTTGATTTTAGAAAAGACATTTGGTAAAGATGGCGTATTAATTCTAGCATGCAGTTATATACTTGTCAAAAGCTATTGAACGAAGGACGTAAATAAAACTGCTGGGTTCTAGATGTCGTTTAATTGGCGTGATGGCAACAATTTATTTGTTCTTTAATATTAGATCGTTAAATCGGTTTGGATTGGTATTGTTAAAGTCGTCTGCAAACAATGGTTTGGAATAAACAGGCCTATATAAAAATTTCACTGTTTATATACCTCAATTCTCTATATAAACAGGCAACACAACCTGAGATGTGCATGTATAGACCTATTTCACTGAGATTTTACTTTACGTGTAATAATTTTAATAAGTGTATTTTTCTCATAATTTTCACATTAACAGTGCATGTTTGGAGCTAATAAAGAAAACCTATATATGCTCATTGTTGTTGACCAACCAACCGCCCACCATTGGCATACTGAAGTTAGCTGTAGGCGGCCTACGTAGAGCTAAATACAAATTATAAAATTAATGAGCGAATAGTTTCCATGCTACGTAAAAAATATACATTGACATGGAGTTCAGATATCCATCATATTCGGGCTGCTTTTAAACACATAATTCAACATTATCGATTCACTCTTAAGTTCTGCATGCTGATAAACATGTCGGTTTCTATCCGCCACTTTAGAGACAATCCTGAACACAGACACCAACATAAATCCAGTGTTTTAAAAATTGTTGCGAGATATATCATGCCAACAGACGCATGCATTTACTATAGTAACCAAACTTTACAGAGGTTGAGGATTGTTTTTAGTTCTGTTTGTGAAATACTAATCTATTGTGACTTAATTCATACAACACGCAGACCTGGTGTGAATATACCCTGGAAGATCGGCAGGCGCCATTAACAGCTGACGAACAAGCAAGCTAGTGATGATAATAACATTTTTAGATTAAGAAGTTTTTCAAGTTCGCACAGACAGCCATACATTACTCTAATACTGACATCAACCCATATATAACCTATTACTAATTTAGCAAAGAAACTTCGTTTCCTGCGGCGTAAATGTGAATCACAAGTTAAAGTGGTTTCTATATATAAGTTTTAAACGACATTTAGAATTTCTGGATAACCACTTCTTGTTTTGTGATAGAACACAACGTTTCGATACATATGCCCGTATCGTCATCAAGTGAAAATTGACTAAAGAAAACATAGGAGAGGTAGAAGTTATATACCAGTATACAGTAGTTAAATAAACAAGGTCACATATTCTATTGACCAGTGTGGACCATAAGTCCATAACCACAGATAAGATATGTTACATGCTGCATGTATAATAAGATGATTCATTTGCCAAAGTAACTACCTAAGTAATCAACTGTCTGGAGTTAAGAAAGAAATAATCAGTCCATAATTTGGCTAATGGATGTCCTTCGTCTCTGTTCAATTCAGGTTTCAGATTTTGGAAGACTAGCGCCTCGCGTAGCATGCGTTTCTTCCATTTGTTTGTGTTAGCAGAAGTAAAGATAACATTTTCCCATAGGACGGAGTGATTGAGATGAAGGGATAGGTGTTCAGCCACTGCAGACTTTTCCAGTGTGCCATTGCGGGCTGCAGCTCCTTGATTCGTGGTCGGACACTTTGTCCTATATATGTCTGGCCACAAATGTTGTAGGCTAGTTTTGTTAATGTCTGTACTATATCGGTTTTCACACTTGGTGGGTGGTTGGATTTTTGGTGGATATATTGGTCTTTGTGAGTTGGTTTACGATACACAGATGTGACAATGTTACCCGTGCTACTGTTGATTAGTGTATCTAGAAATGGGAGCTGTTCATTTTCCTCTATTTCCACGGTGAACTTTATCCTGGGATGTTTGCTATTGGGATGGTTCAAGAGGTTTATTTCACTGTCATTAGGGCCCAGCATCACAAGTGTATCATCAACTTTACGTAGCCAACATTTAGGTTTCACTGGGGATGACTTTAGGGTTTCTGTTTCAAAGTGAGACATGACTACTTCTGTAATTAGTGGTGATAAAGGTGAGCCCATGGGTAGGCCATGAATTTGTTCATATTGGTTGTTCTCCCAAGAGAAATAGGTTGTGCTCAGACACATACGGGTTAATTCGATGATTTGTGTGACGGGTTAGGAGGTGTTTAGTGATGAGTGGATTTCTAATAATCGATCATGTAAAATTTGATCATAAAGCCCTCTGGCTAAGGGTAGTTTTTGCCAAGAGTAGCAATACTGATTTCCTTAGCATTAATTTTCAACTGATTTAAACATTTCACATTTTGTTGTTGTGCTGTGTAAATTATTGTAAGAATACACCGTCATATAAGTGGAATTCCCTTTGTCACGGCGTAAAACACCAGTCAATCAATCACTTTATATTTCAGTGTATATTGAGAACAGGGAAACAACCCTCAATGGAGAAGTTTTCCCTAATAAACCGATGTTCAGGTATCATGATTTAAATTTGTTCAGAAATTGAATTATGATGTTCTCTGAACAACTTTAAATTCTGATACATGACCGTCAGTGTATCAGGGAGGTTAACTCCCCCATTGAGGGTTGACTGGTGTTTAACGCCGTGCCCAAGGCTATTTCACTTATATGACTTGAACAATTGATTAAAATAAACATACGTCTTGATAATTTAATTACATAGATGAAGTTCTTGAACAGTTATTTCAGGTCTGTTTTTAACGTTGACAAACATCTTTCGAGTTACCCCCCTTTTCACACTCATACGATTCTCTATCCCGATTAATGGTAGTTTCATTTTGTGAAGATGTTCTTTAAAAACTTCAACACCAGAACGTTCACAATGTCCTGATAATATAATAAAGACTGCAGATGTATACTATTTTCCTTTAACTATGATTTTTAATCGTTCACTACTAGAAGAATTTTATCTTAGTTGTTTTAAACAAGCAAATATTGTGCCTATTTTTGAAAGTGGGAGTTAAATCGAGGCCAGAAAACTACAGGCTAGTATTCCTTTTCAATTGTCACACACAAGTCGAACAATACACATCTGATTTTCAACACAGCCTTGTTTAACAGCATTCAAGTAAAACAGATTTATGTGAATACACAGATTTTCTGGGTGATTGTTTTAAAAGAAAATGTCTGGTTGATGCGGTTTACACAGACTTTAGTCAGGAGTTTAACACGTAATTACGACATAGTTAACTCGTAATTACAACATAGCTAACACGTAATGACGACATAGCTAACCCGTAATTACGACATAGCTAACTCGTAATTACGACATAGCTAACCCGTAATTACGACATAGCTAACCCGTAATTACGACATAGCTAACCCGTAATTACGACATAGCTAACTCGTAACTACGACATAACTTACTCGTGATTACCACATACATGTAAGAACGGAAAGGAAAATGGAGGATCACAAACGATAACGCAACATTTTGCCCGAGTTTTATTTTCATTTACGGGTAAATAATTGTGATTTTGTCGTATTTAGCCCACGTGCACTATGTTGGTATAAGCATGATAACATTTAAGCGCATTTTAGCGCGTCAGTTTCTGATCAGAAAGAACATGAATTCAGACATACTGGATTTAGCTGTGTTCGTTTAAGGACATATAACAAGTTGCAATTTTAATGAAGATTTGGGATCCAATTGGGGTCAAAATTCGACTTAAGAGGCGTTTGACAAGAAGACAATAATTTTGCAAAGATCCCAACTTTATTTGGCATGTGCGGGTGGTTGGCGGGAGTTTCATGTTGCCCTGGTGCTATCAGAGCTAAAGGGGAACAGGAAACCGATCTGTTTGTGGTGTCTGTAGTGCGTACTGTTTTTGTCCTGTATTTGTCCCGTCTTGTCTTTGTTTGTTGCCAGTGGTGTTGAGGGTGGTTTCCGTCACCCATTGGGCTGGCACGTCGTCATATAGGTGAAATACCTTTGGGTACGACGTTAAACCCCAATCAAACAAACAAACAATTATTTGGCATGTGGATTCCATCGACACACTTAAACAATCTGGGCTTGAAATTAATGGTTGTATCGAAGGCTATTCTCGACAAATAATTTGATTACGGTGGACCCCTCGGTCGATTTTTATAACAACTGCTGTATTTAGTATTTTTTACAGAAGAGTATAAATCTGAACCATATATATGTATATATTTTAAGAAAGCTTGAATACTCAGGATTACATATTTGTGAATCCATTTATTATTTCTAAAAATATGGCAAAATAAGTAAATGTCAACAAAAAACAATAGACTGGATTTTTCAAGGAAGTGCAATAACGATAAGACTCAATAGATTAGTTGACCTACTAAAATAGTTTTTGAACTTGTAAAAGATGCCTCATTTTTAAGAATTTTGATTAGATCGATCACGGTGGATTTTTTTTGTCTATCAAACCTTGTAAAAAAAAGTCCTTTTCAGATACATTGAAAAAATCAAGGAAGAATTTGAAAAAAAACAAGGCACTAGATCGCATCGTGCTCTTTACAATGGTACAGAGTGCTTAAAACTGGAGCGCCAGAAATAGGCATTTAAAATTTTGCCACTTGGATATGATCAAGGGAATCCTAAATTATAGGCTCAAATGTTAACTGTTTGTAATGAGAATTATGTAGATGTAGTTTGAATAAATAACTACTTGTCCAAGTGATAAAAAGTCCAGCAAGACTTTGAATGTCTGTACAGCCAGCAGTGATCCCCGCATTGTAGCAGGATATTTTATTGAGGCAGTGGCTTTTGGAAGAAAAGAGGAAAACATAATAAAGAAGGGTTGCTATTTATTAAGGATAGTGGAGCAGGGAGCCTTTGTTATTTGTTATGTATAGTGAAGCGGGCCACCAGCTCCGCCGCTCCACCACAAATAATACGCAACAAACGCCCCTCCCTCCTCCCCCTGCCCCCTCCTCCGCCTTTACACTCACACGCCACTATACATGATAAAGATCGATCCTTCTTTATTATGGCACTGTGTAAAGCACCAATCAATCAATAAATCGTTATTATGTTAGAGCAAATGCGCACTGAGTCGCTCTTTCTATGCTAGTGACCTGCCACTAGTCGACGCTTTATAGTAACAATGTTTCATGCAAATTTATATAGCAATACTGTCTTTACTTAGCACTGGAGGAAAATTAACTTACCAACATTACGGAAACGCTTCACATCTTGGTTGTGCGAGTTTCAATTATTGTTGGAATTCTTCGACGTGAAATAAGTGGAGAAAAAAGTCTTAAGCACGGCACAAAACACCAATCAATCAATCAATTATTCAATCAACCAATCCGATTTAGCGTGAAAATTAAAATTTAAAATGGGTGGACGAGTTTCTACATTTTACGGCTCAAGCTAACGCCTTCGCCCTCAAATAAACTCGTCCACCTCAACTGTCCTAAAATTCGCAATAGACGACAGTAGCTGGAACATTATTTCTTAAATTGCCCAGAGCCTGGTTGATCTGCTGTAAAGTCTTTTTACTTAAATAAGGTGATGAACCACTATAATAATTGATCTAAAACTGAAGATTGATTCACTAGAATCTGCTCATCAGATTTAAAATAAAACCGTCAAATTATGTTACTTGGTTGCGATGTGGGACGTACATGTATGTAGGCCTAATACAGCACAATTTTAATTCTCAATATAAGATTGATAAACAGAACTTTTATTGTCCAAGAACGTTGTGAACACATTTTTCTGAGATGCTGAATATAAGACAATTCCTCTTGGTAAACAGATATAATGCGATTTCCAGTTTTGTTTTGCCCTAAGCCATGCCCTATATCGCCCACCTCCTTCCTCATCTCAAACTAAGCCTGTGTGTAAGTTTTTAAAACGGTGATGAACATTTAGTCATGCTTTAAACATAACTAATGATTTAATGGTGAGTTTACGACTGGTGAATACTTAACGAGATCTTGGCGAATAAAGAAACTATATATAGTTTATAGTTATATACTTAAAAGACAGTATGTGATCCTTTTTTAAAAAATATGCCGACACATCCACTAGTACAGGCAGCAATGTTTATATAATATGAACAGTGCAAAGCTAAGAACATGCCGACCTTGTGATCGGTCTCAACTCCTCAACCAGCATATCACTGCTACTGGCTGTAACGGAATTCACCCGATTACAGTGCATCTGTTCGCTATTGTGTATGGTGGCCCAAGTGCGTCTTAAATAAAGACTATAATACGGGGCTGTTTAAAAACGACTAGGTGTTTAACCAGCCTAACAATTGGTCTGATGTCAAAGAAAACCACCTTTTTTTTGTCTCACGTCAATTTTTGATATCTTACCTGATCTGGATCAAAATGCACGCGTCAGAAATTTTACACTAGCCGACACCGTATCACGTGAATGTTTAAGCAGCCAATTTGATGATTCTTGATCGATAAGTATATTCAAATATGACTATACTTGCCATTTTAGTCAAGTCATGTGACTTCAATAAAGCTTCATATTGAACATGCGCAAGTCTTTCAGTTTCCACACAATCTCTCTTGACATAAAGACTGGATATAAATTCAATTGTCAAGCTTAATTCTTATATCAAGCACTTCAGATTTTTAAAAAAGTTGGATAACAACTTTGTCACAACGTTTTGGCGAACTTCTATCGAATATCTATTTTAGGTAGTGAAAGACATGTAAAAATATCTTACATAAACATTATCTTCTACATACGTTGAATTTTCACATATGTTAAATAAGCAATCGCTGACGTAACAGGACATATGTTTTGAATACGTAGAAATGCATGTCGGAATATCGCTCGGCGATTTCCGTACCATAAATAACTGTACCGGTACGGAAAATCTTAAAGGATGTGCCGACATGGTAGAAAACATGGAGGCATTTCTAGTCTCGGTTCAGTTCACAATAAAGCAGCTCTGACTTTCTCCCGGACTAATATCAGCTATATATCCAACAGATATATTTATTTAAACAGTACTCTTAAATTGTAGAAATCAGATTTGTTTTTGTTTTTGGTAACTTTAAATTAGTCTTGAACGACCTTGACAATTTTCAGAGTCTCCGTCATGCAAAATTAAACATGGAATATAGTTCTTGGATAGAGTTAATTAATACTAAATCTATGTCTTAGCCAAACCCTTAACCTAACATTTAACCTTTCCCTACACTTAACCCTAAACCAATCCTTTCTTAAATATAAAACGTAACCTAACCCAATCCTAACTTAAACCCGACCCAAACCCTAAACCTATACTTAAATTACATTATGTTTTCAAGAGAATCGCAATACTACAGCTCTATTTCAGAAACTGACTGTATGTATCTACAACATAAACCAGAAGCTGTTCAATTGTGATCAAAATTCCAATCACGAAAAACACGATAAAGGATGTATGAAAGCAATCCTTTCCATTGCAGAAAATTCCACTCTGCCCAAGGCTGACTATCTCCTTCTCGTAGAGATAGCCGGACAGTGTCTGAAAAATTATTTGACAAACACTGCTGACTGTGAAAAAGGCGTTGATCGTTGCACCGTAATGTACTCTTCCATAACGAAAAATGATCATTGCCGGCGGTATTACCATGATAATACCTTGTGACAAACCTACCAATACAGCGATATAGACTAGGGTCCAAGAGTCAAGCCTGACCATGCCAAGTCCCATCCCGACAACGAAGCCTATATTTCCAATGAAAAGAATAATAAATCCGCAGATCTCTGAAAAGTACTGATCGAATAGGACGCCAAACAGAATCCTTGCAACGAACATAGATACTGACACAACATAAACGCAAACATACTGGTCTTGTGATCCGATAGATCGAGACATGGCTGTAAGGTCATTCAGACAAGTATATGAAGCACCAAATAGCATAGACGAAGACCAGAAAATGCTGTGAAAATACAACGAGTTTAGCACGTCACTGGTCTTTGCTTCCGCGTAGCTTTTTTCGTTGTTATTTATTGAGTCCGTGTCATTTGAACTGCGTAAAGGTATGTTTTCCAGTGACGTTTTCGATATGCCTTGGTCGTTGCTACATCTTTCGTTCTCTTCAGTTGTGGCGTGGACTAATAATAATAAAACGGTAAAGCAGGACCCAAAGATAACAACGGAAGACACGCAAAGTGACAGGAAAAATCCACCTAAATTTTCCCGAAAGAGAAGATCAGTAATTCCCGCCAACAAAAAGGTTCCGACAGCAATAAAACCAGAATATATACCGACTATTTTCCCGCTGTGCTTTCTCGGAAAGTTTTCCACACAAACACTTGTGATCATAACAAACGTTGTACTCATACCAGTCGCTGGAAGAAAAAACAAAACACGACTGTAACACTATTAGATTTAACGTTCATATAGTAACATAGTATTGTATGGTATGTAAATTTGGGGTCAATCAGGACGTTTCGTTCATGGCGCCACCTTTCAAGCATGGCTCTCCGCGGTTGGATTTAACCCGTGGCCATTCATTATACACGCTTATCAGGCTCTAATAAAACCCTTAACGATTCTTTAGTTATGGCTGTGGTGGAGCCCTTTATGGTTATGCATGGAACCGTCACCGCAACTGTACTAAGTATTTCTTGGTCCGCGGCCGTGGCTTTATAGTGGTTAGCGTGTTCGCTTACTAATCCTACTCTAATTTACCGTTCACGGGATCAAGTCCATCCGTCGACTCTCAGGTATATGAGTGAGTCACACGATGTGGCTCTGGCAATCGCGGGATGATTTTTACCGTTTTTCCACCGTTATTAGGCAAGAAATAGAGTGAATTGCACAATAAATCGTCATGTAAGCGAAACACCATTGGGTATAACGTTAAACCCCAATCAAATAAACAAACAAATCCAACTATTTATCCATTTCTTCTTATATCAAAGAACCGTTTTTGTCACAATGGCTCCATATAAAATCACTCTCAAAGAACCATTATTTCTGAGAGTGTAGCTACGTTGTATGGAGTTTGCGTTAAAAACGCAAAACGATACTAGATGGTTACATCATGGGTTTACGGCCTGACTATTGCTTCAGGAAAATATTTATCAATTACATATATCTGTTCCGGCTACAAGGTTAAACGATTCGATAATCAATAACCTAGCCTCCTTCACAATACTTCCCAAATGCTTCCATGGTACATTCAAATATAAAATTGTCTTACGTGTAAAGTGTAGTATTTAAACTTTATAATTTTGAAAAGTATTTATAAATTCGGTAACCCATTCTACATGTACATCAATAAACTCAGCCAAAAAAAGAAACTTCACACTCGTTTGGATGTCGATAAGTTGAACATACAAGAATAGTGGTTTTAAATAATGATTAAATTCCATT
>JAVFBX010213105.1:0-11822 GCA_034783855.1 Mopalia kennerleyi
AATAAATGAAAAGTTGTAAAATCTCATCAGAACGGTTTTACAACGTGTAAAACACACACCACAACATTATTTAACGTCTGACTGACAACAGCCCGGATAGCTCATATTGGAGAGCACTGTTCTAGTAATCACAAGGTCACGGGTTTGGTCCAACCTATAGACACCGATTTTTTTTGTTTTTTTTTTGTTAAATCTTTATCTCTTTAAGAGACATTATTATAGTGGAATAAAGCTGTTATTTTTCAAGCCAAAATATCTAGAATTTGAAAGCCATATAATCGTTCTGTACGGTTATAACCTCTAGTTATAAATTGAAATTTGACAATAAATCCCTATTCGAATGAACCAGAACGCGATTCGCTATCCGAGGCAGTTGGTGTACAAAACAGATATCCGTGTGAGATTGAAATAACAAGACATCTGGATGCAAATTATGGCTGTACCTTTAAATGGTACTTGGCTGAGACAAAAAAAACTTTACCACAAAATACATTACCTGTAAGGGCAAATGCAACTCGTGTGTATACACCACGGTTCGATATTCATTGACAACAATACAGAAAAAAATTATGATTTTACATTGAAAGTAGGAATGTTTGCAGCAAACATGTGTATTAATCTATTATAACCTGATCCACTTATCATGTGTGTGAAATTTGACGAAGAATGTGCTAAAAACAGCCAGAACGCTATTCATTACAAAGAAATTTAGTGAATTTGCATAGAAAGTAGAGATGTTTGACTCAAACAAGTGTACTTATTTATATCCATTTATCATTTGTGTGACATTTGATGAAAATATTTATAAAAAAAACCCCATACCATCCAGAACGCTGTTCGGGAAAGGCAGACCGCGGTTTGCTATTCATTGCCAACAATGTGGTAAAAATATTGTTTTTGCATTTAAAGTGAGAGTGAGGGTTTTATTTATATATATATGACAACTCGGCTATTACACACTGATCTCCCCTTGACCACAACTCCGTTGCTTACAGAGTAAATAGTTTCCCGCCAGGTCAGCAAGGTCATCATTTCTTTTGTTTTTGTCACTCGCCATATTGTTAAACCAGTGAGAACGGAGCTCTGACATCTAGGCACTTTTATATATTCTGGTAGGCATGACATTGCTTTTTCGGTTCAACATTCACACTGTAAGTTACTGATATATTCGCACTATTTTAAAGTCTATATGTTGTTGTTATTAAGTAAACTAGCCATATTTTATTGTTTGTCCAGGATAGCATACATGTATATTTAGGTCAAGTCGAACTGACATACATGTATAAACAAAGAGGCCTAAGCTCGCCTAGCAAAAGGTTAAACAGTCGGGTCGTAGTTAGACTGCTTTTTTATATGACCACGTATATTAAATAACATAATATTGCGGTTAGTTAGACTTGTTTTTGATGTGACCATGTATAAAAAATAACATAATATTGTGGTTATTGAACAAGAATGTTAAGAATATGCTATAACTATTAACTGGAACTATTTTAAACGTCTATTTGATAAACCTGGATATATTTTTTGGTTGAATTAATGGGGCTAGATTTGGTTTATGTTTATTACGACATGTTACATAATAACTGTTCTGAAGTATTTTATTGCATCGTAGTGTCATTGCTACTTATTTAGTAGTGTACATTCAATCAATATTCCTGTTGGTTAATACTTATTTTGATTAACCATGCGCTCGTTGTGTTCAAACGAAGCTAGTCATTATTTTTAGCTTATTTTTATTGATGGTTAAATGTACTCTGTCACCACCACAATTTTTGGTGGTTGAAATGTTTTGTTTCTGATAATGCCTGATGGCTAAAATAAACAAGTTACTGACGGGCATCGTATACGTACTCTGAGCCCCTCGGAGTGCATGCATACACTAGTATAAAAAACATGAGGCCTGTGTTCAGTTAGTTGTAAGTTTCTGTTTAGTCATTTATTCGCCAGCCTGAAAATTTGCATGGATTTTGTTTTTAAATTGAAAGTTTAACTAAAGTATGGCAGAGAAAGATTACAGTATGTAAAATGATTTTCTGAAAGAAAGACTTCCCAGAAATAAATCGCACGTTTTATCAAATTTTGCTGTCTGCATTTTTAGGATCAAAAATATCATTGACAAATCTGATTTTTCATAATCCCGCTTTTATTTCTCGCACATAGGGTTCATTAGCCAACTCCCAAGATCAAAATATTTATTCCAGAATTTAGGTAAACATGCATCACACATGCATCACACATCGGGACGGTATCGAGAAGCATCCGCTTCCACCATTTAGTTTTTAAACTTTCGTTTTTAGCAACTACCGCTGTCTTTCTATCCAATTGTCTAGTTTGTAACCCATTTATGACGTACTAATCTAATTTTAGACATTTCAACCATATAATGATCGGAAAATTCCCATCATTCAGCAACACTCGTCAAACATGCTATTGGAAATAATTTTTTAACGATGTTGAGTTTTTGTATATTTATACAGTTTTTTTTGTATAAAACCTTTTTGTTATTCTTAATAAAATAATTCGGAAACCAGTGAAACAATCACAAAATAACAATCATTTGGTTTTCCTTCTCTTTACTTGTAATTTAAACATACAGCATTTGACGGTCAGGGGGCGCCACCACACATAAATAAACAACATTCGACAGCCTGTCCAGGGTTTGTTGAAGCTATCTGCTGCATGTACGTCACCTGGAAAGCAAAATAACATAAGAGTGCTCACCCAGCAAGAGCGCGAAGACACCGTGTCTTCATTCAGCATGAGCATGAATTCAGTGTGGCCACCCTGCATGAGCGTGAAGACACGGTGAATTCACACTGTCTTTTTTCTGGTAGTTTTGAAGCCATACAACAAGACCGTGTCTACACGGTGAACACACCGCTCCCACACGGGGAACACACCATGAACACAAAACATGAGGTTAATTCTTTGGTGTACTGTAAGTGTGTGGAATTTAATGGTCAGAATTTGTTGGTCATATAAGTGTGTGGAATTTGTTGATCATATAAGTGTGTGGAGTTTGGTGGTCATATAAGTGTGTGGAATTTGGTGGTCATATAAGTGTGTGGAATTTGGCGGTCATACAAGTGTGTGGAATTAGGCGGTCATATAAGTGTGTGGAATTTGTTGGTTGTATACATGTAAGTGTGTGGAATTAGGCGGTTATATGAGTGTGTGGAATTTGGTGGTCACACAAGTGTGTGGAATTTGGCGTATGTGCAATCCCATCCATTATTTTTAAAGGAAGAAGCTACATTCCATTCGTGAATGTAACATTCTGGTGAAGGAGAGATGGATAGACAGATAGTACCTCCCACTTACAGAGCAGTGGACAACAGCCAACGGCTACATTGACATAAGTATTTAAATATACCTGGTAGCACCATAAATTTTAGAAATAACATAACACCACCTGTGTCTTACATTTGTGTTTTTAGACAAACTTTCAAAGATAATTTTTTATCTAGGATGAACTTCAAAGAAGCATATGTATCTTGTCGAAATTCTTTAGTGAGCTTTCAGAACTACATGTATAAATATTTTTGGGAAAGGTTCTCACTCAAAGTAACGTTTTTGGAGACTTCTGTGCTGTACTCGACTCCATTGCTGAGGTTAACAAATGACTGAACAATCAGTCTATAATGGTGACCAGGAAGTAGATCTGTGATTTCAGTGGAATTGCTAATCTCAGTCTGGTTGCGTCGTGACTCATCTTGATCACCCTGGTCAATCGTCACCTAAAATAACACCAAAAAAAAACAAGACCTCAGAAGAAAGAAAGAAGAAAGAGAGAAGGCACTGCAGATTAATACATTTTACCATAAAATAATGTCTCACAACTGAGATTCAGTGTTTAGCGTCTCAGACTACCAATCCTCTTGATATACCACTTAAGTTAAAGGACGAGTGCCCTTATCCACTTCAGGTATATGGAGGAGTCACAGGAGGTGGCTCTGGCAATTGAGGAGGTAGTTTTTACTTTGTTTCATGTTGAATTACCACCATGTTCGAATACTTGCATGACAGTGTTGAATTTGGTGACTTTAGCCTGTCACTATCTATATGCCAAGCAGAGCGGGAAAAAATGGGTAATATAGTTATGTCATTGACGGGAAGATCACTGCCTCTCACAGGAAATTTGCCAGCCAAAATAAAAAGTTGGGTTTTTTTTACATTTTTTTTTAACCCATTCCAAGGGTTGTTTCTGTCTACATGTATATCAAACCAAGCAAAGTCAAATATATGGCATACAAGTTTAAACTTCTTGTACATGATGTTTTATGAGGTTTGCAAGTGAAGGTGGTCATCAAAATCAACAACTTCCTGGCATCAGTCATAGTCCAGGGTAGTTGCTGGAAGCAATATTAAATTTAATCCACTGTTATATATGTCAAGCCAAGCTGAAAATCTATCTCTTACCGTGTAACTTGTGATACGGTATGCTTACCAACCATTTCATTCTCGTGTTACAGTACAATGATAAACACCAATTAAAGCTGCATGCAGCAATTAACAGGGTTCCAGGTTCGGGCTATGTTGCCATTGTTAAAAAATTGTTTAATTGTACAACGGCGGTGGTACTCTACTGGTACCTCTGGCCTGGTGTTAGAGAATACATGGTATATATTAATAAAAATATGGTTTCTCTGTTTGATTCAACATTTTGCTCAATGCTACTTCACTTATATGATGGGTGCTCGTCTACTACTGTGTGTCTTTCGTAAATAAGGTAAGAAACCGACAGGATACAGCTGAGAAACCATGGCCACCCACAATTAACTGAGGCCAACAGACGAACTTAAACCCGGGAGCGAGCCGACAGGCTATAACCAGTGAAACTCGACATGCCTTCTTAGCTGAGGTGGGGAGCGAGCACGGCTAAACTTGATTTCCTATCAGAGCGTTCCGCCCGAGATCGCTAGAGGCTAGCTAGTTAGAATGATCTTCTAACGGACGCATTACACTTTGCTTAAACATGTTGATTGATCCCGTAGTTGTTGTGTTTTATTGTTTTGTTTTCGTCTGATAGAAAAATCGGAAAATATCGGACCATGGCTGCAAGTTTGTAGGAAAAGTGAATTCGCTTTTTTGATTGGGGTTTAATGCCGTACTTAAGGTTATTCACTCACATGACAGCGTGTCAGGCCAACTGGCCAATGAAATCATCCCCAAAACCACTGGCAACAAATACAGACAAGACAGGACAAATACAGGACAAGATCACTGACATAGTGGCTTCATGTTGAATATCATTAACTGGATTAAGATTTTAGTTAGTGAATGCTGACTTATATACCCTGTTCTTACCTATACTAAATTTGTTTAAACGATACATAGTATGTTTTCCTTTGCCTAAAAGATGAGAAAATTTTACAAATGTGTGTTAATGTCATAACCTACAGTGCATCTCTATCGGAAGCCACCCAATATATACAGCGCCTATACAATGCAGGGGTAGAATTAAAAGAGAAAAGTTGGGTGCGCCCAGGCCACCCAAATACTTTATTAATGGTCTTGAGAAAATATTCTGGGTGCACAAGGATAAATCTAGGTGCACAAATATAAATCTAGATGCACTGGTGCACCTATGCACCCACTATTTCTAACCCTGCAATGGCAGTTAAAATAAGTAATTTCATGCATGTGCATGTAGCAATGTATTCAATATAAAACATATTTACATATTTTGGGTGTTATATCTTAATATGTAGGCCAATTATAGGCTATTGTTAGCAATGTTGGCTTGTTGCGGTGTAGATAGTGCTAAATGTTATTTCAGTTATGTTCACGCGGAGGAATTCATACGATATAAAAGTATCCTCCAATTCAAGACTACTGTTCGACAAAACCAGCCTTACCAAATGAGATAATTAAACAATGATATAAAATCACCTTTCTAATGAATTTAGTTTGTTAAACACCAGATTATTGTGTACTGAAATAAGTTATCATCCGTGAATAGTTGTATTCTATGATTTGTGTTTTATGCCAGGATCGATTAATTGAATGATTGGTATTTTACACCGTGCTTAGGGGTTTTCTCTTATATGACGGCGTTTTATTTCAAAAGTAATTTACAGTAGAGCAAGATGCCGTTTCCATCATGTTAGAAAGCAAGATCACTTACAACAAGTTGGGAAATTAATTAGCGTATCAGCGAAGGACTCTTTGAGATATTCAGGGTGTTTAGCAATTTTCCAATCAGGGACAGCTTTCTTCAACCTGAATACAGGTAAACAATCAGACAGACGTCCTGCCAGAAGCAATGTTTTACATATGTCCCTATTGACAATTCTTCTAAGTGGAGATGTTGAATTATGTCCTGGACCTTGTTATATTTGTTCAACAAATATAGAGCCTACACACAATCCAGTAATTTGTGCTCATTGTGAGAAATCTTTTCATACCACTTGTGTCGATGTGTCCATTAATTTATTGACAGGTGTAAGGATAGATAGGCCACCGGCAGATTATATATGCCCAGCATGTTCGCCATTCAACTTTAATCAGTCTCTATTTATAGACAGTTCTAAGGAACCAAAAGCGACCGGAGATTGTGATGTAACAATGCGTGGCCCTGCCAGAATCAATCAACAGTTATTTAACATACCCACCCTACCACGAGGTCTCAAAATAGCACATCTAAATGTACGCAGCTTGTATCATAAACTAGATAAAGTAAAGTTACTGATCACAACTCATGGCTTTCACGTGTTCGTCGTAAGTGAAACATGGACAAATGAAAATAAACATTCTGACGAAGAGTTAACAATAGAAGGCTACGAATTTCGCCAGGCAAGATCGTGGCGATGGCTGCAGAGGAGGGGGAGTTCTGTTATATGTTACCAACCAACTAACATGATCTCACTGGCCCACCATATCTAATCAAGGACTTGAGAATGTTAGCCTCGAAATCAAGCAGAAAGATACAAAGCCACTCATCGTAACATGCATTTACCGTCCACCTGATAGTCGCCGCATCGTAAATGAACTTTTGGTGGACTTGTTAGATAGCTATCCTGCCAACAGTGAATCTATTATATTAGGAGACTTTAATATCGATCTTAGTTTAAATTCAAATAGCGGGAGTAGCTTGCTCCATTTGATGAATGACTATCAATATAGCCAACTTATAAAGGAACCCACAAGACTGACCGAAAATAGAGACACCTAAATTGATCATAATTATGTCAATGATCATAGGAACATCATCTGTAGTGGAGTTGCCACAGTAGGTTCATCCGACCACAGTTTGGTATATGTCGTACGTAAACTTAGAGGTGCGTCAGAGAAGAGTAGTTCTCATGCTACAGTGTCCTTCCGGAGTTATAAATAAATACCTGGGAATGTTGGAAGAAAATTTTTCTGGAAGTGGTGGATAAACATGCCCCACTCAAACATAGGAGAGTGACAAAAAACTCAATCCCATGGATTAATGATAATGTTTTAAATGCAATTCACGATAGAGATTATTATCTTAGAAAATTTTTAAAAACTCAAGAAGTAACGTGGCACAATTTGTACAAAAAGCAGCGCAACTTTCTAGTCGGATTGACCAGACGTACAAAAAATGAATATTATTAATCCATTCTTGAGAAAAACCAAAGTGACCCCAAATCTTTATGGAAGTCTTTAAAAAACATTCTTCCGCGTAAAACATCTCCAGTACCAAATAAGCTAGTTACTTAAAATGGCGATGTATATGAAACTGGTGAAATAGCCAAAGAAATCAACAGATACTTTTCCAAAATTGGCCAGCGACTGGCTAACTCCCAGCCGAATCCCATACAAGAAAGTAGTTCACAGTTTTTAGACTGTGACAACTTTGATGATGACTGTACAAACCCACCTATTTTGTCAGAACAATTCATTCAGTCTGAAATACAGTCTATGTCATCTAACAAAGCAACTGGATTAGATGGCATAAGCGTCTGTCTACTGAAGGCTGGTTGTCCTATTATTGTTCCATCTCTTACATGTATCTGTAATCTCTCTCTGTCATCTGGTATAGTTCCGGATGACTGGAAAAGTGCAAAAGTCTTTCCACTTTTTAAAAACGGTGACAAGCAATGATTAAACAACTATCGCCCAATTTAAATTCTGTCATGTGTAAGTAAAATTGTGGAAAGGGCGGTCCATAATTGCATATAAGTTATCTTGACAGCAAAATCTGGTGAACACGGTGTCAATCAGGTTTTCGACAAGGCCACTCAACAGCTACAGCATTAATGAAATTTTACAACGAACTTCTTTCTAGTATTAATGATGGTAAATATACGGTAGCTGTCTTGATTGACCTTAACAGTGGATCATTGATTGCTGTTGAAAAAGTTAAAAACTGTCGGTATTGTGTTATAGTTCATCTACAAATAAACATATGTGCAATTTACATTATTGCTTTTTTTTTCAGAATAATTAATATGTTTGTGAGCATTGTCATACATATGTATCTACGAAGACCCGTTTCTTTCGGGTTATCCTTAATAAAAATATGTTACTGATATTATTGTTTTTCTTAGATTGATTAAAATTCATTGTGAACTTTGATTTGCGTTTTATGAGTGATTATTATTGTATAACAGATCGTTTGACTGGATTGTAAAGTCTTGAAATAACGTCAGTTTAATTTCCCAATGAAACATAATACAAGCAAAAAATATAAATCCTCTAAATAGCTCTACTAGTTACAAGAATATGTATGTATTAAATGTAAGGAAATTTGCATTTGTATGTGTATTTTTAGTCTCACATATATAATGATGTAATTAATGGTGACGGAGCTTTAGTCCTTTGAATTTAAGTATTCCGACAGGAGTTGTTCCCCTTTGACCGTACACGAAATTAGTGCTTTATCCTTGATCAGTATGTTAT
The DNA here is from genome assembly GCA_034783855.1 of Mopalia kennerleyi. Taxonomy (NCBI): domain Eukaryota; kingdom Metazoa; phylum Mollusca; class Polyplacophora; order Chitonida; family Mopaliidae; genus Mopalia; species Mopalia kennerleyi. The sequence continues at coordinate 8,875 of JAVFBX010213105.1, forward strand.
ATGGGTCAGCTGAGCATATTCCCGCCAAGTCTCTGCTCACTGTGTAACTATAGCCGTATCAGTGATAAACACTGGCAAAGAGCGCCTTAGATAAATGCCTCTATTTACGCCCTTCAGAAAATTTAAAAACAAGCAACCCCAGCTATGTATAATAAGCGAAAAAATCATTGAACACCTTATGGTCTGTCTTACAAGCTTTATTACATAAGTTTAAGTGCTTTAATTAAAAAAAAATTTAAAAAAGTCTGAATGTTGACCTTTGTCTCCCTCAATATGACCCGGGAAGAATACAGCACTGCGTAGAAGACTAACACTTACTTTCGCTTTTAGCATTAAACTTTGCATCTGATGTACTGGATCAGTGCATTTATAACTCACTCTTAAATCGAAACAGTTGCTATTAACACAATAGTCGTAAATTTTTTTAGGAGAGCACATTACACCCGATTTAACGGCATTGGTTTAAATCCAGTAGCTTTCCCACAATTAAAGTTACACTGTGTAGAATGTTTAAACGTTTTCTCCAGTTATCCATGTTAATAAAATAATGAAATATATTTTTCTAGGTAGAAATACACTAACCTTATCAATACTAGGAAAAGAAATTAGATAGTTTAAGTTTTTCGGTTGATTTTATTACTTGAAACGCGTTTCCGAAATCCACGTAAGTATTAGGCGCCACTGTGATGTCAATAGTGCAGGTACTTGATTTCTGTGATGACAGTTGTGGCGCCATTAGATGGTCTTGAAGCCTGTCAAATTTCAGCTCAATTGAGGCGTTCGGGAGGAGTTTATGGATCGAGCTTTTCAAGAGTGACTGCTAGTTTCGGAAAGTGAAGTGACCCAGCAAAAGTCAGATATTTGCAGATTCATAGAACAGAAGAATTTGTAACGGTGTGGAAATTTTGGTGACTCTAGATGCAGCAGTGCTTTAGCTGTAGAAGTTTTGTTAAGTGCGAAAAAGAATAAGAATAATAACAGTGACAAATAAACCGAACGAAAACAAAAGGGCTTCCATCTAAATGCTGAAACACCTAATTAAACATTTAATAAGTGGCTCGTTCATAAAATAAACTTTACGAAATAAAAATACATGCAAAACCTGCTGTGGGGTGAATTGAAAATCAGATATGTAATACAGCCACATTTGACGAATTTCAGTCAAATTGTGTTTTAATATCTGTAACTGATAATTTCCCAGATTCATGTTTTTTTGTGGGAAAAATACTTGACTAGCAACTTGGTAGTGTCATACAAGTGATAGATTTGTCTACTGTAAAAAAAAATAATTTTCATCAAAATTTTCTTATCCACCTTTTTTCTAGCTGAGAAAATCTGCTCTGACGACTTATTTATAATATAAATATTTCCCTTCCGTACAGTGTTTGTACGTTGAATTTCCCAATTGTTACCTAAAAAAATGTTAACACATAATGACAATGTTTAGGCTAGCTTTGTTCGTACTCCCATGATGATTAGAGTTTGTAGACGGATGAAAAGCCGATTGAAATAAACCCAAATATAAATGCTTCTAATGTTCTATTTCAGTTCAATAATTTGTTTTTATCTTTCATTGATAGGCCAAAGGCTGTAGAATAATAGCTTGATGCGCATGGGCTTTCGATGGACCAAGAGTTTGCCAATCAAGCAGCCTATATACAACTCCATGCTTTTAGAACACGAATACTTGAAAACAAATATTGTACCTGCAAAACACAGTTAGTAAAATTTGAAATGGTGCCCGTACAAGTAATAAGCCATGTGCTTGAAAAAAGCCTTTCTTTTGTCAGTACAATAGTTCAAAGCTTACTAACTAAGACACCATAGGTAACTCAAGAATTATAGGTACTAAGAATTTAATTGTTATTGTGGAAATCTTGCATTCTAAACAGTTTCTAAGTTTAAAAGTATGCTAGTCATTGCACTAAATTAGGATTGAAAAGCAGGTTTCCAAGATGGTAACTTGAGTATGCACTGCCTGGTAAGTCCTGCCCATCCAGAAAGACAGGTTGGATTTCATTGGCTGATCCACTGGTTTTGTTTATCTATTATCACTTCAGAGAAAAGATTTACTTTTTATTTCATTGGTTTAAAATAAAATAGGGCAGATTGCAGAGAGAGCAATTTTTGCTTCGTTTGATTTACTCTAACATGTTTATTTGCAAATCTACGCTGTGTTTGTAGCAGAATACAACTTTGGAGCTGCAGACATTTGGCTCATTCACGCATGCCATTCACACTGTTCAGCTGACAACCTTGGAGAGGCGGGAAATTTTTTATGTTTGATGTCAGATTGCAGGGAAGTTTTGCATTTTTTTCTTGCCCTGATGGTAAAATACACCAAATTCAATCCAGTGTGATGTATTGTTACGTGGAATATTTCGACCAAGTTAGGTCCAAGCTCCATCGAATACAACATCTTCCACATGGAATATGTGCACTAGGTTAACTAAGAATCTCATGAACAGTTCCAAGTGAAGTGCTGGAAACCAAGTTTGGCACCCGAAGCAGGCCTTATTTTTTCAAAATTTTGCATAACCGATCTACCGTTCGCGTGAAATTTTAACCCACGTAACCTATCATTAGGTGACGTGAAAAGAATTTGCGCGAACGGTCGTTCTCGTATATGTTGCATGTAGGATATATAAATATACAGTGTAATTACCCTATAATGTGCCATGATATACCGGTAAACAGTTAGAACTGACACCAATCCTTGTTTATCAACTTTAATAAAATATCATTTACAAATAAAGTCTTTATAATCAGTAGACCAACCTGGGAATACTCCGAGGGTGGGTTTTAAAACAAAAGGCGACTGTCATAATACAGCGTTCACCCGTTGTTGTTGTTGCATAGCATGTGGTAAGTGGTACGCGTCTTCATCAAAACAAAGAGTTAATCCGGTCATTATCAGGGCAAACAAAACAAAACAAAGCGTATGGGGT